>WBMZ01015140.1:0-53742 GCA_013400975.1 Atrichornis clamosus
GAAGGTAGGGCTGCTCCGCGGCGGGGCGCCGGGGCCGGGCTGCCGCCCCCCGCGGCACGGCGGGAGCGGGTCCCTCGGCCCCAGCGGCCGGAGGAGCGGCGCAGGCGGGCGAGGCTGGCTCGTCCCGGGGACGGCGGGAGGAAGGATGTTCTTTGCCGGGGGGCCCGGCCCCCACCGCCTGCGGAAGTTATGCTGCTGCATGCAGCGCAGCCCTCCGTGCCGGCAAATACGGCACAGGTACCGCTCGCTCCTGCTGCCAGGCGCCCCCAGGCTCCGGGAACCTTTTGTGGGAAAAGTGACTTAATGCTCTTAATAAGTAGCTTGGAACACCCGGCGGAAATAGGTTGAAGAGACTGCTCGAGTTTAGGGGTTGGGAAGAACAGGTACCCTTGCGTAGGCAGGCAGGATGCTCTCACTTGACGTCTGTAGGAGGTATCTCTCTTTCTGGCTATTTCAGTGCTGTTTGGGATCAGCCTGACGATGGCTGTTGATTGTGTTGTGGAAAAAGAAACGGCAGTCGGCGTGTTGTTGTATGGCCAGTGCAAGCCTCCATAACAGTGCTGTTGCCAACAAGCTTTTTATATAGATATGTGTGTGTATATGTAAAAACAACGTTGTCACAGCATTATGTGTCTATAAACCAGTTACAAATTCCGGAAAGTAGTGGCTTAAAATAGAGATACATTTTAGTGTGATAATTGCGTTCAGAAAATGTGTGTTCCAAAGCAAAAATGGGAACTTTCATTTCAGACCCTCGCTCAAGCTCAGTTCTTGCTTTTGTGGTTGTTATTTTTGAATTTACTCTTGACTGGTTACCTGTCTAGTGGAACAGCAGATGGTGGCAGGTCTGCAGAGGTGCAGAAGGCTGTGGTTAGCTGATGGTGGGCTTCTTCAGTGGGGAGTTTTCATTATTATTACCCAAAGGGAGAGCCGAACCATTTTTAAACACTGTACAAAAAAGTACACTGAATTCTTGTGTGTTTTTACAGATTCTTCAAAAGATTTATAAACTAATAGTAACATTAGCTTACTGCCAGCACTAAGTTCCCTAAACAGTGTGGGGAGCAAGTAGGAGGCTTTAGAAAAGCAGCAGTTTCGTGAGTTGGACGATGACTCACTCTGCCTACTGACTGCAACGTGGCTGATCTAAAAAAAAGTACTTCTGTGCCCCGTATTTTTTTTAGTCAAAGGGATAGTACTTAGCAGGTTGTATAATATGTCATTAGTCATTCTTGGTCTTTCTCCTGTGAGTAATAATTTGATCATTATATGGTCAGCATAATCAAATTAACTGGTATCTTCCAGTATTATTTGTATTTCTGATGAAGTAAACATCTCATACCTGACTGTTTCAGTGTACATCCTGTTTCCTGAAAACTGTGATAAATCCACGTGCAGAAGTCGAGCACGAGTTGAAGGGGCTGCTTGCGCAATGCTTGTAGCTGGCCATGTGTGATGATCATCACCAGGGAGGATTTCAGAGCCCTTCTGTGGGTCACTTCTGTTATTCTCTCCCAGGAACTGACACATTTTAAAACCGTAGTTGTTAAACCACTTAAGGAACGGGTATCTTTGTGTATGTATAAATACTCTTTAAACTTTGTGGGAAGAAGGAATAAAAGTATCATCGAAAAAACCCAGTAGTCTTGGACAGGTGACAGCCTAAATAAAAACGTCAGTGCCTGCGTCAGTAGCCTGTTCAGCACAAATTGGGATGATAAACCCCCCCCTTTTTATAAGATAGTCCATCATATATTTCAAGTGGTTAGAAAATGTACACAACTGAGGAAGTATTTGTAATTTTTGTTTACTTAGTGTGTATTTTCAAGACAGATGGTTGGACCATTGAAACTGAAAATTTATAATCTAGTGGATATTGGTATCAGTCTAGATATTAAAAAAAAGAAATAGCAATATTTTCTTAAGTTAAAAACTACTATAGAATGCAAAGAAGAAAATTAGTTACTTTGAGCTCATTTTTTGGCTTGAGAAAAGCTTTAATTTCTTCTAGCTGATTACCTCTTAAGTAATTGTCGTATCAGAGTGAGAGAAGGTTTGGGGTTAACTTTTTTACTTTCCATCCCTCCTATCTGCTTCTGGTCCACAGGACTATTTGTCTTAATGTCTGTTTGCTATTAACTGTGCATGGGGAGAGGCGCCGGCCGCGCCCCTGGCGCAAGCGATGCTCTGGGAGCCGCGGGGCTGGTGGAGGGACCAGCTCTCACTGAGAGAGCAAAGGGGCTGCAGCATGTGAGCAGAGGGCTGCATGGGTGAGGGATGGAACTGGCACGGGGAGAGAAGGGTGTCTTTACTGGGAAAGAACAGATACGTGTAGTTAACGTGAGGGGTTAGTTGAGAAGCTTGTTTTTTCAGTTAGACAAGGATATATGGACCTGCTGCAGCATCATCGTTTGTTGCTTTTCCAAAGTAGAAGTTTCAGTGGCAATAAATGAAGGATCACCTTCAATTACTGAATCTTAATTTGTTTCAATAGTGGGACATTTTTGCCAAGACGGTCTCTGACTGTCCTCACCATGTTTGTGTGAGGTATTGTATCTGTTTGGTAGATAGGCTGCCTCTTGGTCAGCTTCCTAGGACTAGATTGTGGGTAGAATAATAGCTGGCCCTGCTTCTTGTGTCTTGGGATTAAGTCATTTGCTCAAAGATAGGAAGTTTGTAGTAGGATCAGGTCAAATTAAGTCTGCAATGGGTTGCTTATGTTGTCAGCATTTGCTTTCTTAACTAAATCACTCTGATTGTGGAGATCATTGCATGCTTTCTGAAAACATTGTCATTCGTGGTCACCTAGTGAAAGGGTAAGTATGAGCTGATGATTGAAAATGCATCATTTCAGAGACACAGAATGAAAATTTTAGGGCTCCTACCTCAGTAGGCAAGTGGGCCATAGCTTCCTTTCTCCCTAAAGCCATCCTTTCATTGCTGCTTTCATGCTGTGCTTCGCTGCTCCCTTCATTCAGTCTTGGCAGTAGGGGGTAAGATGTGGGTAATGGCGAAGAGACAGCAGATCTTAATCTTTGCTCCTGATGGGCATAGTTTTGAATCTGTTCCTGTGCTGTTTAATGGAACTAGCTAAAAGAGAGGTTCCAGATGTGTCACGCAGCTCGTGCAAACAGTTTCAGTATTGCTGCATGTTGAAGACATCAGCAATGTGAAACAATGAGCCTAATTATGAGGCAGAATACAACTGGGTTTTGATGGTACCAAGGATTTAAAATACAGTTTATTGCAGGTTAATTGAACAGAGGCCTTGGTCATTGAGTTACTATGAAATTTAAAGTGTTGGTACAAAAATTAATTTCCATAACAATTGGGGGGTGTTGGAACTAAAGGTGAACGGGGTGATGTAAACAGTTTTACGGGCAACAGCTCAGAATGAGTGAACCTGAAAGTAGTACGTGTGAGTGAAAAAATACTTTCAGGTTTAAAAATATTAACAATCAAGAGGCTGGACTTCTGGGTTTTATAATTGTGAACACAGTTGGATAGTCGCTGATTCTGTCCTCTTTAGCTAAATTTTACTTTTGTTCTTTAAGTAAATTCATGGGTATTTTAAAAGGGGTCCTCACTGTAATGTCTTAATATTGGTAAAAATTCAAGATAGTTTGGGGAAAAGTAGTAGTGTTACCTGACTGTGTTTGTACTGAGGCTATAATAGCCCTTGTAAAATACAGTTTAAAATTAGGACTCCTGCCAGTGCACATAGGAGGGAATCTCAAGGCAGTAGAGGGCAGCTCAATGCTTTTCAGTTCAGAAATACTACATTTGGTGATCTTTATTTAAAAAGAAAAACCGAGCAGAGGATAGCACGTTTCCTTCTTCACGGTGTGTGTCATGTGGCTGTCCACACCTGGAGGCGGTGGTGAGTGGAGGAGGGAGCGAGCGAGCCAGGATGTTGGGACTGTGTGTCCTGGTGACAGTCAGGCTTAAGCCTAAAGGAGGGTAATATTTAAATGTGTTAAAACAGTATTGTTTCTGTTTGCCAGTGTGCCTTTCTTTCCTTTTTTTTTTTCTCTATACAATTCTGATTACTTTAGTGAATTGAGGCCATTATTTAAAATGTTAATAACTTGTCAGCTGCTCTTGCTGCTGTGTTTGGAGTGAGGCGACTTGTTTTGCTTGCTCCCAGTTGTCCCACTGAAGTGCTAGCACTCTTTTAAAGGAAAACATTCATACAATTGATTCTGAGGTGTTGGGATAGTTTGGAGACCTTTGCACTGACTCAGAGAGCTGGGCAAAGAGCTGAAATGTGTTAATCTAAGATTGAACAGAAGGCACTTAGTGGTTTGATGTGACCTGTACATGTTGGGGAAGAACATGCAAGTGTCTTGTAATGGAATTACCCAAGGCTTACCACAATGTGTAGGGTGCACCTCTGACTCTTCCCTTTGTGGCATTTTTGAGCTTTGAAAAGAAGTGAGGATGTTGTACAAAAATGCGGCATGTGGTCTTTATGACTGCATTCTTCTGTTGCTGACAGGAACTTACTGAGAAAATTGCCAGTTTGGTTTTTCATAAATAGTAGGTGAATTCATTACACTATTAAAAAATAAATGATGTCTGAAAAAGCCCATATGTTAGGGGAAATGGTTGTAGAATATATGAGTTACTCTAAGACGTACTTGCTGCTAGGTTTTCTCTGTAATCTAGGTTGGATAACTGTAGAAGTAATTGATAAAATAATAATAATTTTCTGATACGTAGGAATTACCCCTGTGATTCCTGTAACAATGAGTCTGTAGAGGCAAAGTTATTATTTGAGATAATTAGATCCAAATCACAAGGATTTAAGTTTTATAAGTGGCATTGGATGTGTGCTATGTATTCTAGAAAGTCAATAAACACTGGGAGTGTACAAGCCTTACCCTTTTCGTGTGAACAGTACCCAGTTATCTCTTATTACTGTGAAATAGTTAAACCAGATTGTGTCTTCTAATGAAAGTTTAGTGAAAATAATTATTCCAAGATTTGGTGACAGATGATGTTGCTTCTGGCATGTCTTTTAACAGCACTGTTAGAGAATTACCACGCTTGCTTTGTTAGTCCCTTATTTATTAAGATCCAGGAGGATTTTTCATTGTGTGCCATATATTTTCAATAGATTATATAAAAAATGTTCACAATATATGTTCAGAAATGGTGGTTGTCCAGTATTGTCAGCTTCCTCCACAAGTATGAAAAGTATATATAATTTCTAATCAGTTTAAGCTTTTTTGATGGTTTCTTATTTTTGTAACTGAACAGTAAATAAGTTGTATATTTAGGATAACTCAATGAGTTGGGGGAGGAGGAAGACTTTTGTGTATACTGGAGTACTGATGTATTTTTCTCTGCTTTTCAGGTTGTCACGGAGTAAAATGGATGGTAGCTTTGATTGTGATTGTGGTGAGCTGGAGCCACCTGATCATTAACAGAAGGCATCTTTTGTAAATCAAGAGCTGCCAGTTTCCCATTTAACTAGACTGTAAACAAAGGAGAGAAAAAGGAGGAAGAAGGAAAAAAAGTAGTGCTTACCAGCACCATAGAATGACGCTGCTCAGGACCAGTCCAACACTGAATGTATCTGCACTGTGAGGAGGAGGATGTTAATAGAAGCCTATTATGTGCATATTTATTCACATTTTTGTTAAATGTTAACCAGTTTAGCACAGTAGAGCTGAGTGCATAGTATGTCATTTCATTCCGTTTGAGTTTCTTGTGAGTATTTTCTTTAATGTCTGCAGAAATGCTGCACCTTTCTTGAACTATGAATGCTGCAATCTTTCTATCTTATGCTCGGTTTGAGTTCTAGAGCTCACGGGCTCTAAATTCAAGGGGACACAACAGGCCTGGCTGGCTCATAATGAAACGAGAGTGTCAAGAAACCATCTTGCAGTCAAAGCCAAGTGTTTCTTCTCCCTTTCTCTAAGACCTTTCCTTCAGATACCAGTGGAAGTGTCTCCGTGTGTTTACAGAAGCTTAGTAGTTTGAGGAAAAACATAAAGAATTTTAAAATGGCAGAAAAATTTGAAAGTCTCATGAACATTCATGGTTTTGATCTGGGCTCTCGGTATATGGACTTAAAACCACTGGGCTGTGGTGGAAATGGCTTAGTTTTTTCTGCTGTCGATAATGACTGTGACAAAAGAGTAGCTGTCAAGAAAATTGTCCTTACAGATCCCCAGAGTGTTAAACATGCTCTACGTGAGATCAAAATTATTAGAAGACTTGACCATGATAACATTGTCAAAGTATTTGAAATTCTTGGCCCCAGTGGAAGCCAGTTAACAGATGACGTGGGCTCCCTTACAGAATTGAACTGCGTTTACATTGTCCAGGAATACATGGAGACAGATCTGGCTAATTTGCTAGAGCAAGGCCCTTTGCTGGAAGATCATGCCAGGCTTTTCATGTACCAGCTGCTACGTGGGCTCAAGTATATTCACTCTGCAAATGTTCTGCATAGAGATCTCAAACCAGCTAATCTTTTCATTAATACTGAAGACTTGGTGCTGAAGATTGGTGACTTTGGTCTTGCACGAATCATGGATCCTCATTATTCCCACAAGGTATGCAAAGAATGGGAATATCTAAGTGATATGCTGACAACTGTGCCTTCTTAAAATAGCATCTTTCTCCCTTTTGCACAGGTAGATAGGCTCTGGAAGGCCTCATCAGCAGGTGTGATACCGTGTTAGGGATCAAGGCAGTGGAACTGGAACGCTTGCAAATAGAGTGAAACAGATCACTGAATGGCATGTTTTAATCTCAGACAGGACTCTACTGCAAGCATAAAATAAAACTTTTGTTCCTAGATGTGTTCAGAGTTTTTAGCAGTGAAGACAGAACCTGAGATTAAGAGCAACATTTAGTGACATAACTATAGGAACCTTAGATAAGATTATATAAGTAGTGCATTCATAGTGTGTAAGTGTGGCTATTCTTGGGATTGGTTTAGAGATACTATCTTCCTGGTCTAGATTATGTTTCACAAAAGAGTTCAGTATCATCTCTGCATTTAGTTGGCATCTGGGAATGAGAAAGTTTTACTGCAGTACCTCATTTGACTAATAGTAGTGTCATAGTTCTATATGGTTGCTGTTCACTTAAAAATATATTCGTAAAAGTGGAAGGGTTTAATAGGAGGCACACAGTATGATCCCTGGGACTCTGAGACCAAAAAATCTTACTAATAGTGCATAAAAAAATAAGAAACAATTAAAAAAAGTCTTTAAAATCTAATTAATTTTTTAAATTAATTCCATTAGGGCCATCTTTCTGAAGGATTGGTTACTAAATGGTACAGATCGCCCCGTCTGTTGCTTTCTCCTAACAACTACACTAAAGCCATTGACATGTGGGCTGCAGGTTGCATCTTTGCTGAAATGCTGACTGGGAAAACCCTCTTTGCAGGTGGGTAGAATATTTTATTCTATGTATGTGTATTTATAAAAGGAGTGATATGCTTAATTATCTTCCACACGAAGGATTGATTCTCATGTCTAATATCGATAGTCAATGACTATCAGGATATACTGTATTATTATGCACTTATATAAACTATAAATTGATGTATTTGTAAAGCAGAAGATGCTTCAGTTTTGTTACTTGTATTGCTGTGTATTTAGAGAAATAACACAATTTAATGTAATAGCTATATATGGTAAATGTGTCTGTAATTATGTTAAGCTATTTTAGTTTATTGGATGCCTAAGTAGTGTTTTGATACATTGTGAATTGGTGTATCCAGGGAGTATTTGAGGTTTATGAATACCCTGAGCATCATACGCATAGAGATTTTTTTTTTTTTAGTGTAGTCAACCTAATCACTTCTTGCTTCTCTGTATTTTAAATTATGAAGCCCCAGGGGTATAGATTCAAGATTTAAAGATGTAAAATTTAATGTGATACAGCAAGGAAATGTGCAACCTTCAACTGTTTCGGGTAAGATAGGAAGCAACGCTCTGGTCTTATTGGATACATCTCTGTTAGTGTTTTTGTTAGGATCAGGAGCAAAAGTTTGGAGCAAATCTCTTGATGGCCATCCTGTACTGTGATGCTGACCTAGCTCAGTGCACAAACTAGAGCATTTTAGATGAAATGAAGCTGTCATCATTTGCACTGTAGGAGATCACCGGTGTGCTCCACCTGCTGACAAGCACTCAGTCCATGGGAGCCGATGAGTAAACCTCTGAAGTACCCCTGAAATGCTTATTTTCTGTGCACCCCAGGGCCTCAGCAGCAGCTGTCTCATTCAAACTCACTCTTGGATTTGCTGCTCTTGGCCTAAATTTTTGGAGTAATACAGATAAAACCTCTGAGAACTAAGCTTGCATGTCAAAGTTCACGTTCCTTTAGACATGTGTGGACTGAAAGCACACCTCTGCAGTAGTTCTTAGCTTTGCATGAAAAGGCAGTGGAATAAAGAGTTTCTTCCCATTAAGTACTGTTAATGGAGAACTGTCACTTGAAAGCACTATTTGGTAGAAATCAGTGATTAATGTGTGCAGAGGCTTTTCTTAACTGGCAGTGAGTTTTTCACTCTTGGAGTTACTAACTACTGGAGTAATGTCCCCAGTGTATTAAATCCTGGGCTGATACAAAGATTTATTAGGTTCCCATTGCATCAAGTACTTCTACTGGCAAATGGTGTAATAGTGGGAGAAAGTCTGCAGATTTAATCAGTCAGCATAGATTGATCACAAGTGCCAGCATTTTGCCTTTTTTTTTTTTTTTTTTTTTTTGAGTGTCATTGGTATTTGTTACAAATTTTTATTGGCCTAATAGCTGTGCAGTGAGTTAGAATTCATTTTCTAAACTTTGTCTTAGTAACCAAAATCCTACATTTGTAGGCTTGTTTATGTGCCTTAATTGCATTGCGTAGATCCCTAGAAAAATATTTTAGATACAGATGTGCCCTTCTGAAAATGTAGCACTGCCATGGTTTTCTTGTCCAAAGAAAAGTAGATTTCTTCACATCATGCATTTGGAAAGGGAAGATGGTTGGAGCTTTGACACTTAACCTGCCCTGAGACTCTGAATAAAATCCTTTTGCAAAATTGTTCAGAGGGCTTGATTTGGTTAATTGCAACTTCCTGCCTACTTCTGAGCCATCCCTTAGGAATCCTGCTGTTCAGAAAGGTAATGAGAATGGGAAGGAAGAATGCAGATTAATATTGCAGAATACGTGGGATAAGTAAGGGAAGGGAAGTTGAGGCAGAGGAATTCAGTAGCTGTTCCAAACAACTTCTCTAGTTCTTTGTTGTAAATGAATATTTCAGAATGCTCATTTTGCTTATGGTGGAAAGAAGGCTGATAAATTTTTAGGATGGTAATAATTATACAGTAGAATCTGTTTTCCAGCAAATTACAGGCAGTATAACATCTGATAATCATATTAAGTAGTGTGTCATAGCCTGAAGTAGAAGAACAAAACAGCTTTTCCAATCCAGTAAAGAAGTTAACAGGAGGCAGTACCAATTCATTTGGGGAACGTAGGTCTCTGTCAGATTTTCTGCAGTGTCTTTGCCTCAGCTTTTCTCTAAGTCAAAGACATTTTTCAGTGTCTTTGCCTCAGCTTTTCTCTAAGTCACCTGGCAGATGTGTGGTAGGAAGTCCAGTGCTGTGCTGTGCAGGCACTGAAGTGAACTGAGAGTGTGGAGGTTTGGAGATGGTACCATCTCTTGCTGGCCCCATCTATTTTTATATTTATTGTCACATGCATCAGTATGGCTTGTGATTGCCCAGAGCTGCTTGGGGAAGGAAGGAAACGCTGGCATGCAAATATTCCCAATAGTTTCATCTGCTAGTTGAATCTCCAGGGTCCTACGTCATTCTTGGAGCTGAACAATAAACTGAAGTTGACAAGCTGTATTTCAGGGTACTCCAGTTCTGAATGTAGATGCTATTCATTATTCAAAATTGACCTGCTGTATAGGCCCTTACAGTTCTTGCCCGGGGAAACTTCAGGTAGTGCTATTAAGAGTACTATAATTTCAATCACGATGCAGTACTTTTTCTAAAAGCAGTACCACTCTGTGTAGCTGACAGGTGATTTTTTTTCTTGTACCTGACAGTTAATGCAGGATTTCAGATTAGGATATTAATACAAATGGTTGTGGCCTGTAAGATGTCTTTCTGAGCTAAACCACTCCCCTTTGTATTAATAAAGGACGTATAATTTAAAGTGAGGTCAAATACTGAATTAATTAGGTGGATCAGTTGAAAGGGGAGGATTGCACTATACAGTATATAATAAAAAAGATGTTGCTGTAGAGTACCTCATCCATGGTGAAAACATCCTTACAAAAGCTTAAGGTTAGGTCTCTTTATCTGAGTAGCAACTCTGTAATTCTTCATATGCCACATCATTTCTTGAGAGCTCTTCAGATTTATTATCATTTAAATTCAGAACTTCAGCCTTTCCTCTGTTGTAGGAGATTATAATCTTTTACTGGAAATAGCTGCTCAGAGCACAAAATTTTGACATGCCTTTCACATACAGGGATCAAAAATGTTTGAAGTTGAAATGGCAGCTTGTCTTTTCTCTTGGTGCTTAGGTGCACATGAACTTGAACAGATGCAGTTGATCCTAGAATCAATTCCTGTTGTACATGAGGAGGACCGTCAGGAGCTTCTCAATGTAATTCCAGTTTACATTAGAAATGATATGACTGAGCCACACAAACCTTTAACTCAGTTGCTGCCAGGCATCAGTCCTGAAGGTAAGTAATTGAAAAAAGTGCTTTTTGTGTTTCAAAATCATAAAACAGTGAGCAACTTTGCAGTGCAGGCGTGTGATTCTTAAAAAGCAAGTTTCAGTTAGAAGAATCTCTGTTCTCTGACGAAAGATTGTCTTCTGCTATATTCCAAAAGATTTGCTTCTGTGATAGCTGCTTGGTCATCTTTGGAGTAGAATTGTGAATCCCTGCTGGACCTGTGTGCATGGGAGTTGCTCTATTTTGAGACACTGGCCTTGTAAATACAAGGGAACATTGGAATGAAGTCAGTATAAAAGAACTGTCTTTCAAATGTTTTTAAAAGAGAGTCCCCCTAGTAGCCATTGGTGGATATTGACTCAGCTTGAAGCATTCTGTCTTCTGCTGTTTTTTCATGCTCTAAGTTAAATTATGGTTGATCTTAGATTTGACCTCTTCTCTCTTCCTGATGACTATGGGATGCATATTTGGCAGTGTAGTGTCAGTAGCTGATACTTCCCAGGAGGCTGCTTTGAAGCAGCTACAGGGCTCTAGAGCAAAGCACTGCACCTTAATGTTAAGTTCTAAATGTCTGAAATTTCCCATCTAATGGTAGCTTTTTTCTCTGCAGCACTGGACTTTCTTGAGCAAATTTTGACATTTAGTCCCATGGATCGATTGACAGCAGAAGAAGCTTTGTCCCATCCTTATATGAGCATTTATTCCTTTCCAACGGATGAGCCTATTTCAAGTCATCCTTTTCACATTGAAGATGAGGTTGATGATATTCTGCTAATGGATGAAAGTCACAGCCATATTTATAATTGGGAAAGGTAAATTTATCACTTACTGTGGTAACATAACTGCATGGTTTTGTGCTTGAAGTGACGTTGCTTCATGGGCGTTATTTCCTTTCCTGTTTGTTTTTTCTTAAGGTGACCTGAAAATAAACTTCTCCCTTACACCATTGTCATTGAGTTTGTAATTCATTAGGCTGACTTGGATATGCTGATGTGTTCCTGAGTTGCATTCAGGACTCTAGAATCTAAAGTTAATCTCTCCATTATTTTTTTCTTCCCCAAAACATTTCTCTAAAAAGAAACTTTGTTTAAGGGAGTTTGAATTATGATTGTCTTGTCTAATGCTTGGTGCATATAATAGTAAAGAGATTTCACAATAGTTACTTTAAGTCAGTTAAACACACTTTAGAAAGGATTCTTTAAGTGGAATGAGCTATTGTACATAATTCTGGACTTTAGTCTTTCAGATGTGCATTTGAGAATTACTTTATGCCATATTAAATTAAAAACCTGCAAAAGATGCCTGACTGGATTAAGGAAAAACTTTGTGTTGAATTGTCATTATTCTCTAAGGGAATTTCTAAACTTAGCTGTCTCTGGAGTGCTAGAAGACTGTTCTTAGCTGCTAACACTTAGGAAATTGTTTTACAGATACCATGAAAGTCAGTTTTCAGACCATGACTGGCCTATTCATAATAACTATGAAGCTGATGAAGTTCAGCGTGACCCAAGGGCTCTTTCTGATGTTACTGATGAAGAAGAAGTGCAAGTAGATCCTCGCAAATATTTGGATGGAGATCGTGAAAAGTACCTGGAGGATCCTGCCTTTGACACCCACTTCTCTACTGAGCCTTGCTGGCAGTATTCAGATCACCACGAAAACAAGTATTGTGATCTGGAATGTAGTCACACTTGTAATTACAAAATGAGGTCATCTTCATACCTAGATAATTTAGTTTGGCGAGACAGTGAAGTTAACCATTACTATGAGCCCAAGCTTATTATAGATCTTTCAAACTGGAAGGAACAAAGCAAAGAAAAGTCTGACAAGAAAGGCAAGTCTAAATGTGAAAAGAATGGGTTGGTGAAAGCTCAGATAGCACTTGAGGAAGCATCACAGCAACTTGTTGAAAAAGAAAGGGAGAAGAATCAGGGGTTTGACTTTGATTCTTTTATAGCAGAAACCATCCAGCTGAGTTTACAACATGAGTCTACTGATGTTGATAAATTAAATGACTTGAATAGTTCAGTGTCTCAAATAGAGTTGAAAGGAATAATATCAAAGTCGGTAAGCAGAGAGAAGCAGGAGAAAGGAATGGCTAATTTGGCACAGTTAGAAGCTCTGTACCAAACCTCTTGGGACAGCCAGTTTGTCAGTGGTGGGGAGGAGTGCTTCCTCATAGACCAGTTCTGTTGCGAAGTAAGGAAAGACGAACAAGTTGAAAAAGAAAATACTTACACCAGTTATTTGGACAAATTTTTTAGTAAGAAAGAAGATGCTGAAATGCTAGAACCTGAGCCAGTAGAAGAGGGGAAGCTTGGGGAGAAGGAAAGAGAAGAGAGCTTTCTCAGTAACAATGGAGAACTCCTCTTCAACAAGCAGCTTGAGGCTATAGGTATTCCTCAGTTCCACAGCCCTGTTGGTTCGCCTCTGAAGTCAATACAGGCCACACTAACGCCTTCTGCTATGAAATCATCTCCCCAGATTCCCCACAAAACCTACAGCAGCATTCTGAAACATCTAAACTAAAACACTCAGCAGACATTTCTTTTATATTCATGAGATGTGTTTGTCTTTTTTTATTACTAGTGTAAGTAATTTTTTTACTTGAATCAGATGGTGTAATTTTGGTATGGATTTCATTAGTTTTCTGTTTACCATTGTTTTTACAATCCAGAATTACTTTCTATACATGAGTTAGTTTTGTTTTTAAACTGGCATGTCGTTTGCACACAAAATTAAAGAATAGAGCAAAATAATGCAAAATGCAGGAGGTAACAAAAAATGCACTAAACCAAGTAAAAAAACATTCTCTCAGTAAAACAGTGTCCATGTTTTGCAGAAAAAGAACCTTGCCTTGAAATTTACACAGTGAGACTGTACATAATTGCATGAGAATATCTATTTTTCCCAAAACATTTTTTTCATTCATGCGTATTTTAGAGTTTTTCATACTGTACACATTTCTTAGACACATGATACCAGCAGCAACTGAAATGAATGCAGAATTTGGTACGCATGTGTTATCTACCTCAAGGTAACAGCAGTATGTGGCAAAACATTAACCACCCATAGTGCTTCTCATTATGCACTTCTATTTAGCCAGCATTATTGTAGTAGCTATTCCTATTGAAAATCATTCAATATTTATAAATGTTCTGGTATGCATTCTTTATAGTGAAGTGTTAATATGCAGCACTTTTATTTATTTTAGCAAATAAGTGTATTTCTGTAATTATAGAAAGTCAACTTAATTTCTGAGTTACTTTTCAGATAAAAGTTTTTGTTTAGCACTATGGTTTTATTGCCTACATAGCTGGATATATATTAACATCGGCTTATTCTGAGGCTATCCAATACATTTTTATTTTTATTTTTTAGTTTTCATTTCAAGTAAAGCACTCACTGTGTATAGGAATTTGTAATTGGAGGTGCTTGATCTCTACAAAAGAAATTAGGAATTGCTTTATTATCAAATGCTCCTAGAAGTCTTAATTGTGTTCATTTTTAAAAAATTTTGTAATGTTAGTTGTGTGCATGGAAATAATTAAGGTACAACATTACTGTAGGTTAAAGTTCTATATGGTGAGACATTTTGTTTTTACTGTATGTTTTTACTGAATGATTCCTGTCCCACTCCCAACCCTCCTCAAAAGCAAGCATGAATAAAATTAGGTTAAATATAGCATGTAGCATCTCGGTCTTTTGAAAATTTGTTTTACCTTCTGATTTTTTGAAATACTGGATGTATCATTGGCTCCCCTGTTTAAAACGAAAAACAAATAAAAACATGGCCAGCAAAAATGACTGTTTGTGATGCTTTGTACACACACCGCCAGACAAAGAGCAGCTGCTGCAGCCTGTACTGTGGAAAATCCCCCGTACTGGTGTGGCTGTGAAAGCAGAAGTGCACAGTAGTGTCCATAACCATTTCTGTTGAAAAAAACAATTGACTTTCAGAGCATGAGTGAGCAATGTTGCTGTTTTATCAATGTTCTAGACAGACTGGTGTTAAAGGAAAGGCTGCTGCAGGTGTGTGCGAGCACCTTCACATCTCTGGCACCCTGGAGTGAAGGTAACGGTGCAGGTTCATCAGTCAAGAGCCAGGCTCGAGCACTTCCGTGAGGAGATTTCAGGAGCATGACCAGGTGACTCCTGTGGGATGTTTCAAAATGTGCAGGTCAGGTCTCTGTTGCAGCAAGCCCTAGAACAGTATGTATTTCTCTTCCACTTCCTCCCATCAGAACCGTTCCAGGGGGACCTAATTAACCGTACAATAAAGCTACATCTTTTGGCAAACTCCTGCACATTTTCCTACGATGGTGTTTTAGTTCCTCCACGTTCTTTGCGTCTCTGCTCCTCTGGCAGGTAGCACAGCTGCAGCTTGCCTAAAAAGGATCTGCCCCTTCAGCGTGGCAGAAGGTGGCCGCCTGGGGAGAGGGGACAGGGTCTGTGTCCTCGGGCACGGTCCCGCAGCGTTTATGCAGCCACGGCAGAGGGTGTGGGGCTGTAGGGAGGGGGGTGGCCAGCTGCCCTCTGCGGGAAAGGGACTGTTGTCAAGGGCTGTGGAGGTTTTTGTTGAGATTGGATGAAAGCAGTGGGTGGGAAGTGCGTAAGAACTGGAAACAAAATTCAGCTTAAAAACACATCTTGTACAAACGAAGCATCCTTTTTTTTCTTTTTTTTTCTTTTTTTTCTTTTTCTTAGAACACAAATGGAACATAACAGTACTTAAGAAGCCTGTAAGGGTACAGAACATTTTACGCTGGAAGGGAGCGTAGAGTCAAGTGTTGAGCCTAAATCCAGCGTGGTGCTCCACTACATTTTCACCTGTGCTGGAGAGGCCAGGCTGTGCAGGCTGTGCTGCCTGCTTCGGTGCAAACCCTGCTCTCACGACAGGCTCCATCCATGGGTCACTGCAGGGTACAGCTAGGCAGTCAGGATCATTAAATAGAAAGAATTCCCTATGTGGAAACAAAGAAAGTAAAAGTGTTTTGTCAGGAAATTTTGTAGGTGAAATCTACTGCCAGAAAGTGAAGGTACTGAGCGTGGTGTTGGGTTGTCCCTTGGCAAACTGCAGGAGTGCCGTGTTGGGAGGGCAGCCTGCAGAAGAGTTCAGGGTGTCACAGGTTGTTCCCATGGGCTGGAAGATGGTTTCTGCTCCTTACACATCAGCCATGCCTATCCCTGCAGGAAGAAAATAGGTCAGTTACATGTGTAGCCTTTGGATGTGACCTAGCAACGGCATTGTCTTTAAAAACAAAGTATGGAAGAGGCTTAAATTATGAACCAGATAAAGGGACCACTGTTTCACACCAAGGTGCTTGCCAAGTAAAATGGAACACCCTTATTTAACAAAAAAGCAAATAAGAAATGAGAACACTAACGATCTTTTAAAAACACCTTTTCTTCTCTAAGTGGCCTTTGGTTAAAAGGCAGCATTTAAAAGTATATTTAACAAGAGATTCAGCTAGAAGAGATGATGTTTAGAAAAGACCAGGACACAGCCTTTTACATGTCCTGTCATCACGTGAGATCTAATAATTGCTGAACAGTTTGTTCTGATCAGGAGTTCTCAGCCGTGGTCAGTTAGCTTTCTCACAACTGTATTTAATTTTAATTAAATCAGAGTTGCTATATATAGTCTCAGCTATTTTTATGAGACTTTGCCCACGCTGGTCGTGCTGTGATGACGGTGCGAGTAGCACACCTCAGCTGGTCTTTGCTGTGAGCACAGCTGGTCTGCTGGGGCTGTAGGCTGGACGAGGGGTTCTGTGAAGGAGCTGGGCACTGGGGCAGGCCCTGCTGCTGCTGCACCTCCTGTGCCCTGCTCAGCAGCAATGGGTTCACTGCCTTCAGCGAAATCTGTGCGCCTTGAACTTTGTTTTCCTGTCACCTTGCTATTGCTTTTTCTGTGCTGTAGAACCTCTTAGAATTGTGCCTGGTATGTCCATTTAAAGCCTTGCTAGGTTCTCACTTTGGTCCAGCTGATTGCCTGGAGGTGTTGGTTTATGAACAGGTTTTTAATGCCTTTTTTACAGGTGGGAGGCATCCACCAGAGAGGTTATTTTCCATATGGAACTAATGTTGCTCTGATGCTGGTTTTGCTATTTTTTTCTGTCCCCTTCTAACCTCTGCCATAGAAAGTTTTTCCACATGTGTACTTTCATCCCCTACTCTACAGATGTGTGTACTGCAAACCCCAGAGAACTATAGGTAGGGTCCTGAGGAATTCAGTGGCACATCCTGGTGCAGGTGATTTCTGGGTATCAAGAGAAAAAGCATCCTTGAGCTAAATTTGCTCCTACAAGTCATCTTTTCTTTATTTGTAGTCTTGTTGCTTTTCTGTTGCTGGGAACTGGAAGTGCCTGTCAAGCTTTCAGTTATGTTTTACCCATAATTAAACAGTAACCTGTCCTCGTTCTCCAAAGATGCAATCCTGAGCAACAGCAGCCCTGAGTCAATTTGTTCCTTACTCCTTGAATTATTTCAGTTCTTACAAAATCCTGTAAATTCTTGTTTGCTGTTCTGCCACTGTTTGCGTCAGACTTGAGCTGAACAACCTGGGCAGTAATGCCACGGGGTATTTAGTAACAAGCAAATAATCCAGATCTCCGCTGGCACCCAGCGCTCGGGCTTCCATTCCGGTGTCTCTATATTTAAAATGGTTATCTGCTTACCCTGAGCGCTGGTCGAGAACTCCTTAAAGTGTTGAAAGGTTCAGTGGCTGCTTTCGGCGCGCAGTAGCGTCGCTGACGCGCTGGTTTGTGTGCACCAGCCACGGGCAGGGCGAGCTGTGCCCCGGCAGCCCCTGGGGACGCGGTGATGGCCAGGTACGGCCACGCTCTGCAAATAGCTGGGTCGGTGGCTGGCAGCAGCCACACGGGTCATTTGCTTTCCTCAGGAATCTGTCTGCTGCATCCTGACTGCAAAGCAGCCCTTCTATAGAGAACTCTGATAATAGAATACCTTTTGTAATCTCTGTGCCAGGCTACTGCAGCCAAAATTACTTTTAACCTTTATGTCACCCAGCCTGGATTGCTACGTGTGGTATGAAATAACAAAATGTGCGTTTGGCAGCTGGGGGTGGCACAGGGAACTTGTGACTTGTCTGGTGTCAGAGCCAGCGATTCCATTGCCCTTCGTGCCCCATTTTGGCTCCCTCATCCCCAAAAGTGCTGGGAAGTGATTCCTGCAGGGCCCCTCCCCTGGGCAGTGCACCCCCTGAGTAAGAGCATGGCTCTAGGGAAGGGGAGTGGGGGAGAATTTCTCCTTCTCTCCCCGGGGACTTGGGTTAATCAGCTCTTACTGATAAAACATCCAATCTGTGTCTCTAGAGCACAGAGTCATTACTGCATTGGTGGCTGATGGTTTGATGTGTTTTCTTCAGTTTTAACACTGGTAGAAGGTTGATGTATTTTGTCCTAATTTGGTATAGTTCTGCATTACTTGTGACTTCACCTACACTTTTGATTTTCCAGATTTCTTGTGACTTTTGGTTTAGGCTTATTACATTCTTCTAGTAATCATTCATGGCTGAATACAGTCCAAGGCCTGTGGGCAATCTCTTGCCTGCTTGGTTAAAGATCACTGGCCATTCCCAGAATAGACGTGAGGCTAATAAAGTACAGACTTTCCTTTATATCAGAGTTTTGTCATGTTCCTCAAACCATATCCCAGGGCTCTGGTGCTGTGTATAAGGAAGCTTCTTTGCCACACTAATCCCACTGTGGCTGGTGCAAGGTAATTTTTCTGTGTCATCATCTCCATAGCATCTTTCCAAAAAGGAAGTGTAGCCAGGGTAGAGCTTCTGCTTTACAAGATAGTTGATATTTTAGTTTGCAGCTGAGGCTTCAGCAACAGATGCTCCAAGCCCAGACTGGCAACAAAAGGACATACTCTCATTCTTGGTGATGCCATTCAGACTGGATTAGAGTTTAAATCTTCGGTGCTAGAGGCTGTAGAGAAACATTGTTTCCATTTAATGTCTGTCTTGAATTTTATCATTTTTAAGGATTTAAAGCCATAGACCTGAATAACTAAATGACAGATTTATTGTGACTTCTGTGTTTGTTTGGATATAGATTTAAACAGTACAGCTCTTGAAATAGCTGGATAACTAGCAGGGACACTTTTAAAGCCTACGATTAGGAAAGCAGATGGGTTTGGGGTTTGTTTTGTATCATATTTGTCTCAGATATTTTCTGTTATTGTTACAGAGTCTTAGCAGATTTGATGTTGACACATATTGAAAGACTAAATTACTTCTACATACTAAATTATCTTTTGGACCATTACACGTGATATTTCACTGGTTTTCCATGATTCTTTATTTTCTTTATACTTGCTTTTACGCTAAGAGACCCTCCGGTGTGTAAGTCTCTCAGGTTTACATCACACCTAGCCCTGTGAAGCACCAAAGTGCCAGTCTGTGCAACTATTGGAGCATAGAGTGGACAGGAATGTCCTTAGGGATTGCTGGCATTTATGTCTGTATTTTTATTGGCCTGCTGACTGCATCATCCACTTCCTGCAAGGCAAGGTACAAAAACTGTGACTGGTCTAGGGACCTGCACAGGGCAAGGAGATTCCTCATCCCGAACAGAGCAAATCCAAGAGAAAAGCAAACCCTGGAGGGCTCAGTGGAGCTCTGGCAAGCTGGGCAGCCATGGAGTGGATCACCATTTGCAGCTGGGAGGAACACGAGAGAGTCTGGCTGCCCACACCTGTGTGCCTCTTGGACAGTTAATCCATACCTTGCCTCGTTTCTCGTGTCCTGATGAAGCCATAATTACGTCAGCAGTGGAGCGAGTGTTTTGGTCCTTCTGCCAACATAGAGAGAAGTGTGGGAGCACAGAGTTGCTTGAGCGATTTACTGGCCGAGGGGACTCCAAGGGACTTGCTGTGAGGCAGGTGGGTGGCCGTGGCGGGTCAGCAGTGGGTACCAGTGCTGGCAGCGGGGAGGAGCCAGGTGTGACTGGGGCAGCGTCCAGCTCATCCTCCAAAATGCTGGTGGAGCCCAGGGAGGAGGTTTCCACCCTGCCTGCCAGGAATTGCGGTCTGTGTTGGCATGGGCAGGAGGAAAAATACGATGGGAAACAGGAAGATTAAAATAATCCCAGTGCAAACAGGATGTTGGAAAGCTGGTAACAGAGTGGGGCTGCTGTGAGCAGGGAGCCTCTCACACAGGGGCTATTTGGGGGAAAACACCCAGTTCTCACATGTTTGTAGGCCCACACCAAAGCCCCGAGGCAGAGGCAGCACAGCTCTGCTGGCAGCAGACTGGTATCTTGTGTTCCCCAAAACATGACTGATTATGGCTATTTAGACCAATGTGTTCACTCACCTTCTCTCAACACCTGCCTGATTTTTTTCATCGGATGAAGGTCATAAAGCATTCCCTATAACTCATCAGCCTGGCATCACATTTATTTAACCGATAGGACCTGCCAGGAGCTGTTCCAGAGCCCAGCTGCCAGCAGGGAGCTGGATATCTCCCAGCTGATCACAGCCTGCTCTCCGAGCTGCGGTCCATGGCGTCCTTCCAGCCTACGACAAAATAAAAACCAAACAGTGCTTGTCTCTCGCTGGCTGCTCTTCCTTTCAGGGGCTGACAGCAGCAGTCGGTGCCGTGGATTTACGCAGGGGTGGCAGGTCCCTGGGGGTGGCTCAGGGAGCTGGTTCCCACCCCCAGCACCAGTTTGTGATCTGTCAGAGGCTGTTGCTGGGGCTGGTGAGGGGCTGCTGGCCAGTGCCCAGCCAGCTCAGTGAGGGCCTCGCACACCCAGCACTCAGGTGTTCCTGCTCCTCTGAGAGCAGGGCAGCTTCAGTGCCAGACGCTGGTTTCAGCCTGGGAGAGCGTGGTGGGCTCGTGAGAGGGCTCTGCCCTGCCAGGCCCAGGCTTCAGCTTGTGTAGACCATGCTCAGAAGCAAGCGTGAACTCCGTATCCTGTAATTTATGAGGTCACTGAGCCAATAGAAAAGGCATAGTAAAACCTCTGAGGCTAAACCAAACTGGCTTGTTCTTTAAAACAAAAAAAAATCGCTAATTTCCGTGAGTCCAAACTGCTGTCCACATAGTTACCTTCCATGGTTAAATTGAATCTACTATGTACACTGCAAGTTGTCAGTGTTTGTCAATGCAGTGCAGAGCCAGACGGGTGCAGAACAGCCCTTGGATGAGGACCATGCCATCAGTTTTAATCAGCTGGGCCAGTTAACACACAGCAATTCTTCCCAGACATCAGGTCTTCTCCCAGTTGGGCATCCCAGCTGGACAGGCATCGCTGCAGTGCTTGGGAGGAAAGCTCAGTAAAGGACAGGCTCTGCCCAGCACCACACAGGTCCTGCAGCAGGGAAACTGGGCTCCACTGACTTCCCCTGGTGTATCTGCAAGTTGCTTTTCTCACCAGTGTTCCAGATTATTTGGGTTTTGAGGACGCCAGTGTGATTACTGTTTCCTACAGCCTCGGTTTTGCTTTTTCCATGCTCAGAAAATGAGACAGATTTGTTCTCCAGGTCCATGAAATAGTCAAAGTCCTATGCTCATCCATGAATGTCCCAGATGTTCACTACATCACTTGACTTTTATGACAAGTGATAAATAATAGAAGGAGATGGAGTGCTTAAAGAGAAATAATTGACTGGAGTCAGCGGCTGGACTGCCCCTGGAGCTCAGGCCATTTTCTGAAGCAGTGGGATGCCCAGCTCCTTTAACAACCAGCCCCAGCACAATTTTTGTCCAAGCAGAAATAAAAAGATCTATTTTCAAGCTGAACTTCTGCACTGTTGCAGGTTTTGACATCAATTTTGGTGTCTGCAGGCAGTGTCACAGGAGAGCTGGCTTCAAACTCATGGAACCAGAGCAGGGGTGTTCCCTGCCTGCCAGGACGGGAGTGTGGGGAGCAACACTCCTGTGGCAGCCCAGAAAACAGTTCAAATTCATGTTAGTTTTCAATGTTTTACACTAGAAATCTCTCCAGGCACCACTTCAATCCAATTTACAGAGTCTGACTCAAGTAAAATATGAGAAGAATTTGCTTAAGCGATTTGAGTGGCGATGTGCAGGGAGCTGGGCAAGCAGGCAGGGCAGCCACCAGTGTCAGCTCTGGGCACAGTGAGGCTGAGCAGCTAGGAGGGCTCAGGAAAGTTCCTGCCCCTCTCACAGGCACCCCGAGCTCCAGTGAGGCCAGTGGCAGCAGGTCAGGAGCAGCCAACTTGGTCCTTCCCCCTTCTCCTTAAAATACTCATGGAGCTGCTGTAAAAACCAGCTTGGAGATGCCACTGCTTGTGCCCTGGGGTAATTCCCAGCAGGGCACCAGGGCAACCTGTTTCCATCTCACTGCCACATAGCACCCCAGCCCCATTGCCCACCCAGCTGACCTCAAGGAAATTTGGGAATGACATGGTTTTCAAACAGTTTAAGGTACCTTCACTTCCTGGTGAGGGAGAGCAAGTCTCAGAAGGTTTTCCAGCATGTGCGGATGCTAATTGCCTTCCTCCTGCAACCCTAAGAAACTTGTGAGTTTTCTCCACTTTGCAGCAGGGAGAATGAAAGATGGAGTGGTTAAACTCATTAGGGTGCTGACTGGGGTGGGACAAACCCAGGTGCTGGAGTTTGAGTCACCTTAGGGAGTGGGAAGCCTTAAGGTAAGGAGAAAAGTAATTTACAGCTTTAGCTCTTACTTTGTCCCTGAAATCTCTGCAATGTCCTGGCCATTTATAGAAATTAATGAACCATGTCACCCGAATATGGAGCAGTTACAGGGAGAATTGGAGCAGTGGTGGTGATTAAAGGTAGCGTCCAGACGAGAAAGCAGTGGGAGACCCCAGCCCTGCTCCTTTGGGAGAGTGGTGTGCTGGTGCTGAAGAGCAGTGTGTTTGGCAGAGGCAGCACATCCCACCTGGAGACAGTACATCCGGCCTGGAGAGAGTGCTCTGGCCATGCTGCCTTAGAGAGCGAGCAAGGAGCCGTGACTCCTGACCTTACTTTCAAAAGGGGGATAAAAAAGACATCAGGTTTGATCCAGACTGGCTGTAAAGTAGGGAAGGTCAGTGGTGCCTGCTATTACTGAAGCTGTGCTGTTCACCATGACAGCATTCATGGCTTGGGTACACGGAGAGGTCTCAGGGATGGCATCACCACTGCGAGGGGTTCAGCTGCCTCCAGTGCATTGGACATGTGTTTGATGGCCTTCGTCACCATCTTTCCTGCCTCTCCCTCATGGGAAGGCTCAGGGAATAATTCATTCTTTAGAAAACATTGCTGCATGAATGACAACATAAGTAATTTTATAGTGCTAAATGGTCAGTTCCAGTTAACGCATTTTCTAATTTCTGAGAATGACTGGGCAGCCCCTCAGGTGATGTCAGCAGCGTTCCCACCCACTGTCACAGCCCGGGCACGAGGACTCTGACCAGGCACTGCCGAGCTGCCGTCTCTTCTATG
Source organism: Atrichornis clamosus (assembly GCA_013400975.1). Classification (NCBI taxonomy): domain Eukaryota; kingdom Metazoa; phylum Chordata; class Aves; order Passeriformes; family Menuridae; genus Atrichornis; species Atrichornis clamosus. Next base: position 23,164 of record WBMZ01015140.1, read on the forward strand.
CTGGCAGCACATCCAGAGCATTATAAATGAAAATTTCCAAACACGAAGGCAGCACTGAGAAGGAGGAAAATTACCCTTCAGCGAAGTATTCTGCTATTGTCAGGGCAGCGTGGAAAGAAAGCAAAAAGGATTTCAAGACTGGGTTTTGGCTGCCGGTTGAGGCTGTGATTATTAACCGCAGCCTGAATGCACCATGCCTGAACTAACCCCTCCCCCTGCCCAAGCCTTAAGCCAGAGGATTTAAACAAGCTCTTATGTAATATGGTTTTAGTGTTTCCAGTAGAAATAGGTGTTCTAAATATAAATGATTTGCAGATAAAATAGGCTTATATAAAATGCTTTCACGTTTATATAACCCTATGTTGGCATTGCACCCCACACCTCCATCGGCTGGAGCCCAGCACCAGGGGACAGTGCCCAGTTTGGGTGCCAGCCTGCCGGGCCATGGCCAGGCCTGCACTGGCATCTGTGGCCACAGACTGATCTCCATCCTGTGCCCAGCCCGCTAGCCAGTGCCCCTCCAGGGGTTGTGCCTGCTGGAAGAGATGTGTTTGGGTTTGAATTTCTCACGTGTAATCCCTTCTCTTCTCCCTGTCCGGGGGTTCACTCACAGCAGCAGTTGCAGGATACTCCTGCGGTGTTCCCGCTAGTGTCAGTCCTGGGACACCCTTTGTTCCAGCAGCAGTGCCCTGGTTGTGGTGATTGCCCAGGCTCAGCAGCTGGGCACTGCAGTTCCTGTCCCTTGGGGTCAACTGCTGGGTGCTCTGGGCAGAGAAAGTTGTTTCGAACGTTGAGAGATGGAATTCTCCTCCGTCCCAACGTTCACACGGGGACGTGTGTGAGTGTGTGTGTACATATTTATATACAGATACATACATATGTATGTATATATTTATACATACACACATGACACAGTGAGAGCGCTGACTGCCTCCAGCTCGGGCTTGGCAGCGTGGCCTGGGCTGTGGGCTCTTCCCGAGCAGCGGCCACAGTCCCACCCAGCAGCCAGGGGCAGCTCCCCATCGCAGCAAGGCCACCTGAACCCTGCAGGCTCCTACGCCAAACACCTCCCTGCCCACGGGTGTGCCACCACAGGGTGAGCCCTGGCTCGTGGTGCCTCTTCTCCATGGCCACCTTCATCCAGGCTGCGGCTGCTGGAAGCCGCTGAGCCTCTTGCCCAGCCCAGCAGTGCACCAGGAGCCATGACAGCGGCCACTGGTAAGGGCAGTGACAATTAGCTGGGAAATGCTGTTTTCTGAGCAGAAAACAATGGTTGCTATGTTACAACCTTTACGTATGGGAAAGACAGTCAGGCAAATCTTACACAACAGCCCTCGGTGCATCACACCAACCGTTTGCTCTTGCGGGGAGGACTGTTTTTTAAGTAATTTTAGCTACCATTATGTGTACAGAACATGCATAGAATCATACACAAATATATAGAGATATGAATAGATATGCACGTCTTGTTTATACACACACATATATTTCCATATGTATGAGAAACAAGAACATGTTTTTCAGCTACGGTCTGTTTTAGCAACAGAATAATATGATTTATAGCTCCTTGCCATTAACATTTCCATTCAAATAATGCCTTATTTATGCCCATACTGGACAAGCTCTTTTGACAATGTGGGAAGAGGCTTTTTACTGTGAAGCCAGAACTGCCAGCAGCCTCTATTATTTCTGGTGGGACTGTCAGTTCTCCAAGTAACATGAGTTCATTTTTAATCCAGGTCTGATGGAAGACACTTGATCTGTCCTGCTTTTGTCAGTCACAGAGGCAAACTTGCCATAAAGAAATGGTATGTGTGACCTTCGAAAATGACTGTCACCCTTTCCATCTTGTCTGTGCTCTATTTTTCAAAAAAGCCTGTTTCTGTGGTGCATTACAGGGGAAATGAGCCATTCATCTTTGTCTCCACTGCCCTCACTACTGCTGGGGAGTCACTCCCTGCAGGCCCAAGGAGAATGCTGGGTCAAGCAGCACTTGGGCATCTTTTAGAGCTGGACCTGCAGTGATTCATCATCCACCTCCCTTTTCAAAATCAATAGTCGTGTAGTACAAGTGCTTATGGCCCCTTAAAGTTAACAAAGTCATATACAGATAAACAAACAAAATACCCCAAACAAACAAAACATATACATGCATAATGTCTCTATATACATATATGTATATGTATAAATAGACATACCACAGCTGTGTACATGTATGGATATATGTATAGAATTTGTGTGCATACACACATACACGTATATATGTATTCACACATACCCATGTGAGCGTGTGTGTTCACACACACAGATGTGTGTGTACTTACCCCCACAAACACAGACATGAAGGGAGGCTCACCTTGTGCAGGGCACTGGCAGTCACTAAGCAGGTGGCCCAGTCAGTGGCCCGTGGCTCTCATACTGCCAGTGCTTTTTCCCTTGGGAATTCAATGGCTGAACCCAGGGTCTTTGCAGTGGGAAGTGATTCCCGGTACCTGAGTCAGCCTGAACCTGCCTTTGCACTGATGACACTTCTCTGCCAAGCTGGTGTGCAGGCAGACAGACTCCGTGGTGTCCTCAGTCGGGTGGTGCTCTGCAGGGCCCCACGGGGCGACAGTGGCCGTGTTTGTCCTGCCCCATAAGGGAATACTGTGTGTTCCCCACCTTACAGCCTCGACTGTTCAGGGCCCCAGCTCACGGCACTTCACATCTGGTTGCTCTTGCAGAGGTAGCTGTCACTTCTATCTGAGCTTTAAAAGAAGGTGAAAAGGCAGCATGAGGTGACGTAGCAAGCTCTCTCCCTACTTGGGTTTGTGCTCACAATTCATTAAGGAAACTAAATTTCAGTACATTCAGTACAATTACAGTAATTGGTCCACAAAAACTAGCTGTCACTAAAAACCCACCCCTTGCCCTCATACTGCTTTGCTGTATTTCTGAGATGACTAATGTGCCACTTTATTTTTCCAGTAAGAATGAAAAAAGAAGGTAATAAAACTCCTGGAAGAATTTTGCTTATTTTTCCTGGTCTAAAGCTGAGAACTCATGAAGATATATGTAAGACCATGAGCCTCACTCATTAAAACTTGAGGCAACTTAAGCAGCAGCTCCTGGAAGCAGCCATTGGCAAGCCTTGCCCATGTGGGTTGGCACCATGACATCTCAGAGACTCTGCCAGAGGCCTTTTGGCCACTGTGTGATCCTGCCCTCCTCCCTGCTGATGCCCCAGGGGCTGTCTGGTGCCAGGAGGAGGGTCACACCCCTGCAGTGCACACAAAGGCAGGGACCTCCTTCCTCCTCTAAACTTCATTTTATCTGGGGAAAGCCCATATCTCCAGCTACCATATTTCCTTTTCTAGGGAAGGTCTTTTGCATGGCAAGAATGTGTGTGTGCATGTATATGCACAATGTGTGTATATTATATACATGTACATATACACATAAGAATATTTATAAATCTTTATCTATATTTATCTCCTTCACATTACATGCAGACAGATAGGAAGCACACAGCTAGTGAGTGACTAAACTCTGTGCTGAATGTCTAAAAATACAGATGGAAAAAAATAACTCATTTTACTGGCAAAAATACTCAGGCGAGTATTTTTGCAGGCACAAATAGAGCAGCTGCTTGGTGGCCAGGTAGCAAGTGGGAGAAGACTGTGTGTTGCAAATGGAGGGTGCTACAGAATCCATGCCTGTGGAAAGCTGACGGCAACATTTCTGAGCTAGGCAGACATTGCTGCAGAGACAAAGCCAGCTGAAAACAGAGCTGACCCTTGCTCAGGGAATAAATCCTATCTGTTTTTGCAAGAGGCATGACGTGCATTCTTCTGCTAAAGCAGCAGCATAAAGCACCAAGGACAACCACTGGAAAGTTGGCAACATCTGGTTTTCAGTGCTGAAAACATGCCAGCCTGCTCAGGCAATGTGGGACAATTTCAGGAGATGAAAGAGAGAAGATGAAACGGAGCTTCACTCTCATGTTTTGTGTTTGGTGGGTAGAGGCTGGCTGTGGCCACCACGCTCCCGTGCCCTGCAGACTGGCAGGCAGCCCGCTGCCATCTGGGCACTGGCCAGGCTCGGAACCAGTCCTGGCACCCCCAGCTTGGGAGCAGAGCCTTGGTGTGCAGGTGAGACAGACTCTCGCTCACCGAACAGCCCATGTCCATCAGCTCGCCTTGGCAAGCGCAGGGAGCGGTGCCAGCCTGCCCCTGCAGGGCTCCAGCCTTACCTGCTGATCCCAGTTTGCCAGGTAGCAGCAAAACAAACAGGTGCAAAATAAACCAGCAACAACCTCAGCTCGTGCTTGATTCTGGCTGCTTTGGCGGTTTCTCCTTAAGGATGAGATGAGGGCTCCACTTTGCCTGGAGCAGATCCCTTGCTGACTCTCAGGAACATCAGCACCAGCAGGGCTCAAAGCTCAACCCTTTGCCAGCATTGCCCTGGGGGCAGCTGGGGCTTGAACCCTGCTCACAGAAGCGCCAGTGTTACAGACAGGGCTGTATTCATGGGCTTCCTTCACTATGTGACCTTCACCTCCCATTTTTTGAGGCTATACCTATGGAATTTGGATTTAAATTAATCCTTCAGCACCATCAGGTTCAAGACTTCCACCCTGAAGACTAATGAGCTGCATTAAGATTAAATCCCATCAAGGAGAATACCAATGTCTTTGCTCCTCTGTGCTCATTCCAATCCTTCCAAAACCACTATCAGTGCCATGGATCACACCGCTCAGGGTCAAGGGGCTCACTGCTGCTGAGAAGCCCAGTGGAGCTGGACACAGGCTGAGCAAGAAGGAGGGCCAGGGGGCCTCAGGAGGCTTCTTCCAACCTCTATTTCCCCGTGGTTCTTATATCAAAAGCCACCTCATGGAAATAACAAACTGAAAACTAGATTCAACATAGATGGAGCTTCTCTCTTCTGCCACTGTTTTTGTGTATAACGTTGTCACAAACAGATTTTTCTTCTGTATCTGTCATATCAGGAATAAAAGTGACAGAGAAAATGCAAAATAAAAGAGCAATTTTCATAAAGTCTTTGGCAAAAATGAAGAACTGTGACTCTCTCATCTCTCTGACTGAAGTCCACGGGAACTGTAAGCCCAACCATACTCACCACAGATCACATGGGCAGAAACACTCAAAATCCATGACCATTTTTGAAATATCAGCTGCACAAAAGCAGCTTTAAAAAGAAATGAAGACACAAACCTACACAACATGCAGGCATCACACTGCTGAACCAAAACCCTCCATCTGCCTCATGAAGATTGTCTCAGGATTTGGGCGCAGATTTGTGCCTGAGCTTTGTGCCTCCCAGCCCTCCCAAACATGCAGTTTAAATGCTTCAGTAATCTCCAGTCTTTCAGGGTTAATGATCAGATGTAACTTTGAAGCCGCTGAACTTGTGAACCAGGATGTGTTGGGAAAGGCTGAGGCATGTAAAGATTAGCCCTTTCTCAGGAGGAGAGTGTTAGCTGGGGCGACTGGGAGGGTTTACATTTGGTGGGATTTTGCTGACAGGGGTGATGCCACGGCCCCGCACACCCACGATGGCCTCTCTGCTTCAGGGAGCTCAAGCAGCTTTTCCCCCTTTTCTCTCTCCATGCTCACGTGGTGCTGAGAAATTAGCATTCGGCATAAACCCATGGCTACTGCACTCTGTTGTATGGAGTTGAAGGTTTTCGGCTTGTTTCAGCTCAAATTAGATGAAACACAGTCATTTATTACAATTGTTCTGCAAAGCATCACTTTTGTCACCCTGCCACTGCTCACCCAAACCAGGCTAACCATCACCTTGTGCAGCTGGAGGGTGCCTGGCCTCAGCCAGCCCAGAACTCAAGCGTGGGAGGGGCAAGCCCGGGGCAGCTCTGCCAGACCCGCTTGGCTGCGTGGCCGTGCCCAGAGCCACCTCCTGCTGCTGCCAGCCTGCAGCGTGCGGGTCCCACCCCAGCCAGGACGAACCCTGCTTTACCTCGGGTTATTTTGCCCCTCATTCCTCCCAGGCACAGCGAACATTCCCCAAGTGACTTCAATTTTACAAGACACTAGGATAGTACCTGGTATGAAAACACAAGCTGAGCAATTCTAATGGGATGCCAGGCGAGTGAAAACTCATTTCTAGGAGGGATACATTTGCAAGCTGCGTCGTTCTCCAGAAGGCATTTCCTTCCCATGTCTCCTTTGCGTACTTGAAGATTACCGGAGCAATATTTTTAATGGTTAAACTCTCCGAGGCCGCGCTCGACCCGGCGCACTCCCGCCCCGCTCCCGCCTCCGCGGCGGCCGCGGGATGGCGCGGCCAACAGCGCCACCGGCTGGCCAGCAGCGGGATGGGCCCGGGGACACGGGGATGTGCCCGTGTGTACAGACACACAAGTAACGTGCGTGCGCCGCAAAAACGTCCGTGTGCCTACGTGTACCTGTGCACATGCTTGCACATGGGCACATGTGTGTGTATGTATATATTTATACGTGCATATATATGCATGTCTAGAATTTATGTATGCATACACGTTTTTATACACATATATGTTTATATGCACGCATGTAAATTTATATAGAGACACCCACACGCCGTTATGTGTGTACATACACACACATAAAGAAATGTGTTTATCTATATGCATTCTGTGTGTACGCATACAAAAATTCTTTCTACACACAGTTGGCGCTGATGATTCCAGCTCCCCGGAAAAGCCAGGCTGGCAGCTCTGCCCCAGCAGCTGCGCACCCTGCAACCACCGTGGGGAGCCGCCGCACCGGGAAGACGCATCGGGGGAAGGGGGGAAGCGGGGAGGGACGGAGGGACTCAGGCAGGGATGGAGGGCCAGGCGGCTGCTGAGCCCGCAGGAAACCGTGCTGCTGGGGAGCCCGATCCCGAGAGGACGTGTCCAACCCCCGCAGGGCAGCTCTGCCAAGAGTGGAGGTGTTTGAAGCCTTGTAATGCCCTCACTCAGCTGCTGCTTCAGCTGCCGTGTAATACCAAAGTGCTCTCCTCATTTAGTTGCCCTGTGGTGTCCGCCATAAGTGAGCTGACATAGGTGACAGGTGGGAATGGAAATATGAGCCGTGATGATTAGCCCAGCGCTCATTTAGAAACGCTGATTGTGTCCGGGCAGTGTGGGTTTGTCCCTGCCCTGTGTGGTGTGTCCTCACACCCCTAGTCAAGAGGCTGGGACACCCTCTGCAAAGCCCGGCTCAGGCAGGGGGGTGAAGCCAGGCTTTGGCAAGCCCAGCACACCAGAAAGCTTCTGCTGCATCCTGCAAACCTGGTTGGGCTCCATCCTGTGGGATAAAGCAAGAATGTCAGCCTGTCATGCCTGCCTGGATAGTGCCAAAGGCTCGCACGCAAGGCTCTAAGCGCCTTTGGAAAATTATCCCCCTGAAAGTGGCTGATATCTTTGAGCCTGCAAAACTGAAAAAGGTGCAAAACTAAGAATTTGGCAGGGAGTGGGACCAGCACCATGACCTGGGCTGGAGTCAAGCTGGACATCCTCCTGGAAGCCTCCTGCTTGAGCAAGGTAAGCCTTCAAAGTTCAGGTTCTCCTCACCTGTCATGATAAAACACATAGTTCTAAGTACAAAGCACAGCAGAATACCAAGACTGGCCATTAGCAATTGCATTTCCTACAGCCAGTCTCCAACAGCAGCAGGTTTCTGTTGTTCTCTCTTGTCTGGAAAGTCTAAAGGCTCCCCTGTGAAGCGTCTTGTCTATTTTAGAAGCAGGAGATCCCTGTGTTCAATGTAAAACACTTACAGTCCAGTCAGCGTTTAGCACTTCAAAAAAGTTTTAGATCATCTTGCACAATGTTGACCTTTTGTGGAGTAAGGGGAGGAGAAATTTTTTTCCTTACGTTTTGCTTTTCGCATTGCCAAAGAACTTTCATCCCTGATTTTTGGAGTCACTTGGTTATTGACACAGGATGCACCATATGATCCCAACGTATGACATGGCATTTTAAGGCAGGGAGCTGTGGCCCCGTGTGTCCCCAGCTGCTGGCCCTGTGCTGGCCCTTGGCACAGTCCCCTGACACTGCGGTGGCAGTGGCACTGATGGGGCAACCCTGCCCCTGCTGCAGCTGTGGCTGAGGGCAGAGCACGGCTGTAACTTAGGGCCGCAGTTCATTAAGGCACCCAGTGAGAGCCCTTGGTTTTTGTGCTTTTTACCTGAGTTCTCTTCTCCCCAGCACCTATGGGCTGCCCAGCCACGCCCAGAGCCCCACCACTGGGCTCTGGGAAGGGCTGAGCTCCAGCTTGTCTCACAGCCAAACCCACCCGGTAAGCTCCAGTGAAAGAAATTGGGAGTGCTCCCCAATATCTTGCATGTGCCATCCTCCTCCCCAGCCACACCACAGCTCAGCGACACACAGAAGTGGTCTGCTATGGGGACTGCTGCTGGTAAGCTGTGCTGTGCCTCTGGCCTGTGTCTTCCACACAAGTTAAAGAGACTCCAGGACATGCAGTAATTATTAAATATATTACTTTTACCAGCAGCTTTCCTCCTGGGAACACCCCGAGTCTCCCAGACTACCTGCATTCTGGACCCTCTCCATCCACACAGTTGTCCCATTGCAGAGACAAAGGCTAGGTCAGAAGGAGCTATTGGGATGGAAGGAGCTGTCAGGGTGAAACATGGGCACTGGCAGTGGGAGATAGTGGGTGCCCTGCCCACTTCGCCCTGGCAGGACAGGGTGACCCAAAGGAGTGCTGCCCACCCGCTGGGACAGGGAGTGGAGAGGTTGGGGTGGGCTTCACAGCCATGCCTCTGCTCAGCAGGATGTTGGCGGCAGCTCCAACCCTCTGCTCAGGAGCAGTTCAACAGAGACTCCCCAACATCCTCAGCTTTACTGCAGCCCTCTGTGTAGGAAAGGCCATATCAGCACTCAGCAAAAGGCAGTGCCATGGCCAGTAACTGTGGCAGCCAGCACCCTGGCTGCAGTGGTCACCAGCCACTTTCACAGGCCATGGAATATGCAATGGAAAAAAAATCCCGAAGCAGCAAAGGAAAGCATCTCTGAGCAACAGCTGTATGCCTGCAGGAGCACGCAGTGGACCGGACACGCTGGAGACGTCGCGCAGAGCTGTGCTGGTTTCACTCTGATCAGATGAGGATGAGGTTGGTTTTTGCAATTTGTGGTAATAGCATTTTGCAAGCATGACAAAAATGTGTGGTAACCCCCGGGCGAACTGGGGCAACCTCTGCGCACAGACCACGCGATGTGAGGTTTGGCAGAGTCGGGCCAAGGGCTGTGACTGCCCCACGCCTGTCCCTGTGCTCCCAGGGCACAGGGTCAGCCCTGACACCCACACCAGCCCTCAGCCACCTCCTGTGACTGCCAGGCTTCCTCTGGGGCCTGCTCCTGGGGTTCAGCAGTGCTGCCATGGGGTGACCTGTACCATGGGTGCCCCGGTCCCTCGGGGGCACAGCTGTGGCTCAGTTGTGGGTAGAGTAGAGCCCTGCAGCCAGCCCAGCCAGGAACCCCAAAGGCATGTGGGGCTAGTGCTGTGAAGCAAAGGGCACCCTCACCAGTCGGGAACGAGCCCCACTAGCAGTGCCAAAAGCCTTGCAGTGGGTGAGCAAAACAGTGGAAAAAAATCAATTTGCTTTGACAGCATGTCCTTACTGACTGTGAACTGGTTGTGTTAATGAAATCACTACAGCAGGATAGTGAACTGCTCATTTGTCCTGTTAGTTTGCTTTGCCTGGGAAAACCTGACATTTAAGTACCCTTCACATCCCCTTTTTACACTTCAAAAATACATGTTGCACCTGGACTGAGGACACCACACTAGCATGGAGAGTAGACGTGTGTCCTGCTCTCGCTCCAGCTGCCGAGGGACTCATCCAAAAGAAACACAACACACACACCAAAAACACCCTTTGGTGAGACACAGCCAAACCCCACTGGCCTAGGCAACTGGACAGCTGAGCCATGGGCTGCTGTAGCCTGCAGCTCTCGTGCAGTGGGTTTTTTTCTAGCAATTAGCTAAAGCAACTTTGATACTTTAGTCCTCACAACAGCTTCAGTTCTCCCAGAGGAGCAAGGAGGCAAGAAAGGTCAACCACTGCCCAAGCAAGGCTTGCGCAGCTCTGGGCGTCCTTTCCTTCTCTTTGTGATAATAAGAATGACCAAAGCTGGGCAAGAAGCTTGTGCTATTCCAGGTTCAGACCTCAGAAATAAATGCTCTTGGACTTCTTTTTTGTTTGGTAGTTATCTCCATGTTATCTCCTTGAGAAGTCTCTAGGACACTTTGGAGGCTTCAGATAAGATTATGGCCAATTACGAAGGGAAGAAAGAGTTCATCTCTTGGTATCTTTTTGGACAAACAATTCGAGGCAAACAGGGTTTAGCAACGTCTGGGATCACAGGATTTAGTATCCCAATAACTCATCCTGACACTGTAAACCCAAAACACAGCCCAGCCAATTTCCTGGCACGGCAATGTCTTACCTGCTCCGACCTCTCGCTCTTGCTGGCCAGGTCCACCAGCCAACCTTTTTATGGCATACTACCCCAGAATGCCATAAGGATAATGTGGTTTCTTCACCTTCTGCCCTTTTTCTGAGATCTGAGCAGCCATCAGCTGGGAGTGCCAGGTGTACCTGGGGCAGCTGTGTGTCCCCAGCACAACAGACACAAACCCTGCATGACCCTCTGTGACCCTCGTGCTTTGCAGAACCCTGATACAGTTGCTCACCAGCTCCCGAGTTCCCTGCCTGAGAGGAAAGGTCTCCTGTAGAGGAGCTGCTATTCCCAGCATCCCCTTTTATTTGCTTTACTGGCACTACAGCCACACCACACACCTGGTGACACCAAGGCAAAATATGAAAAGAAGGTAAAATTTCTGTGCCTACACAGCAAGGCCTTTTTATAGCCAAGGGGATGAGGTTTTTCACTCCCTTCCTATTTTCCACTTAGGGAGTAAACAGGAAAACCAACCTGGCCTGGTAGCTAACTTGGGAGCACACACTGTTTTTCTGTGTGCCTCTCTGTGATGCTCCCCGCCCTCTCCTGCTGTGCCAGGGTCAGCAGGACAGCACTGGATCCAACACCCTGTGTCCCCTAAGCTTCCCTTGGAGGGAGCCGACAGCCTCTGGCCACTCCTGAATAGGAATTGGGGACATTTGGAGCTAGTGCAGGGCATGGGGGGCCACAGGTGGCCTTACACCCCTGCGTGGGGCTGAAGGGGTTTGTGTGCGCTGGCATCCACATAGCCTGAACTCATCCTGTACCTGTGTCCATGTCACCACATAATGACTTCCCAGGCTTCCCTGGGAACTGGAGTGCAGCTCCACCATTTGTCACCCTTTGCTGGCTCACTTGGCTGCACGGCTCAGTGATGAGCCAGCCAGTATCTCTCACACACACACACACACACACAGGTATCACCACCAGCTCTGAAATTCCTCCCCTGGAATGCATCCATGTGAAACAAAGCCAAAGGAACTCCCCTATCCATATCGATGTTCCCACCTTGCATCCCAGGGCCTCCTTCCCAGCCACTTGCACCCCCATAACACTGCCAGCACTCACCATCCCGGGGGGTGTGATGCATGAGGGGCCCCAGGGTGGCACCATCACCAGGTAATTGCTCTTACAGCAAAGCATTACCTCCTCACTGGCACTGCTCAGGAGAGCATAGGGCTGCCTTTAGCAAGCAAAAGACATCAGACAACTGCAAGAGAGAAAAAAAAGCAGCAGTGCCAGCAACAAATGAATCCCTAAATGTGGCAAGTCCTCAGGCCCTAAGAGATGCAGCAGGTCTCTGATCCACTCAGTGAGACAGCCCATGTGAAAGCAGTGAGCCCAGCAGAACAAACCCTGGTAGCAATATGATGGCTTAAGTCATGGTGACAAAGCTGGAACAACCAGGAGGGGGAAGTTTCCTCAAATACCAAAGAGGAAAGTTGCATAACTGCTGCCCAGATCATTCAAACTGGGCTGGATGTCCTCCTCCAAAATTAGGATGACTTCCCCTTCCTCAGTTTCCAGCTGAATGTGTGGCACAGAGCAAAGCAGGGGTTGTGGACCCCATCTGCAGGGTGCATTGGGATGGAGGCTGTGGAAGGAGAGTGTCCACCCTGCCACAGCTCAGCAGCCTCAGGGAAGTTGCACATGCTTGAGGGGGTGGAAAAGCAACTCAAAACCCATTGCCTGCAAGGCTAATCACAGCAGCCAGCTTTGAAGGTCCTTAGATCCCATGCTGAGATCACATGCCTGTAACCAAAGGGTTGAAGCTGGGGGTTACCTCCTGTGGGTACTCTGCTGCCTGATGTGAGGCTGGGCAAGGCACAGCATTGTACGTCTCCCAGGCCTCTCCTCTCAGGCCACCTGGGATAGCAGCAGGAAAGCTTCAAGAGGCTTTGTCAACAAGGCTACAGTGAGAGTTTAAGTCTGGTTATTTCTGATCCGCTATCAAAAGGGACAGCAAAAACAAGGCAAACGAAACTGAGGCGCAGGCACAACATACACTGCATACAAACAGGCATTAGCCCAGTGCAAGGACATCTGTGAGAGTGATGCTTGTGCTCCCAAGCAGCTGGACACAGGCTTGATTCAAGAATTGAAAGGCCACACTGGTCAGTGTTGCTCATTCCCAGGCACCGTTCATGTGCATGAATCACTGTCCTTACCTTTGACTCATTAATCACTCCAAAATCAATAAAGGCCACATAGGTTTTTCATGTGTCAGCCATTAGTCTGACCTTGTGTCTATCTCTGTAGAGGGTATGAAATAAAAGCATTTGAGATCAAAGCAATCGGCACTAAATTTACGCAGCACTAGAGCCATGGAGCCCGCTGATTTACAGCCGCTGAGCTCATGCCGCAGTTGTTTTGGTTCCAGAGAGCCCTGAGCTGTTACAAAGCCCTTGTTGTCCTCTAGGGACACAGCAGGCAGGAGGGGACTGCTCCAAAAGGATGTTCTTTGGGATTTGTTTATTTCCTTAAAAACAGGGACTGCTTTCTTGTCCAGGAGCAAGTGTCTACACCGCACTCGGGGATGAGCAGATGCATCTCCTTCCCTGGGCACTCACTCTGGTGGGATCGCACCCAGAGCTGCTGTGTCCCCTCCCCATGGCACTTGCCCCACTGCCACCCTTCACCTGGGCCTTCTGCACTCTGCTGCTGCAGAACAAACACCTCACACAGCAAAACCTGCTGGAGAACCATCATCACTGGGAAGGCAGACCAAAAGGACCACAGTCATTCACCAGGGATGGGGCATGTTTAACTCAGGCTTCTGCAACCCTTGGACCACAGACTGAAGCCCCCTGCAGCAGATGATGCAGCCACAGGAACCAGACATGTTTTCGGAATGCATTTATTTATTTTGGAACTAAGACACCAAGAGCCAGGCAGCGCTGCTGACCAATTACCATCACTATTGATCACTTCTGCATCCAGCTTTCTGGGTCAGGCCTGCTCTAATTTTCTTAGACGCAGGCAAAAGGCCAGTGAACCAGGAAACCACAGTGTTCAGAGATGCCTCTGGGGCACAGCGACAGGTCAGCCAGGTCCACAAAACCCAAACGCCTCCCAAATGCCACGTGCCAGAGGCAGATATGCTGCTGTCCCACATGGCCCACAGATGAGTGCACACCAAACCCCTCATCAGCCCGACACAGCACTCCTAATGATCTCTGGCTAATGCTGCAGCAGAGGCCACAGAAACATTTGCCTAAGGAAAGAAAGTGGTTTACTTATCAGAAAAAAACCCCAGGTCTTCACGTTAAATGGGGAGGCAGGAGGGTGGGTTAGGGCACTGCAATGTGAAGCTCACATAATAGCAGGAGACAACAGAACTTGGACCTAAACAGTTTCAGGACTTCTCAAAGTCTGAAATCAGAAATAATCATGACTACTGGAAACAGCCCTTAATCACAGGTTGTTTGGGGTTTAATTTAAAATCACCTCCTGTTCACATTTCCCCAGCTTTGAGTACAAGGACCATATCAGGTCCCAGCTATCCAAAGCCTCTCTCATGAATGTCATGGTCCTGGCAAAGGCACAGGGGCCAGCTGGACCTTGCAGCCTGGGTTTCATCCACCTCTCAGTGCCAGTCCACCATTCAGCCACGCTCACCAGAACATTGGAATCTACCTGCCTGGAACAGTCAAACCACACTTCACCACATCAAAGGCACCCAGCAGGTGCCCCCTCTTCGTGCCCTCCTTGTTAGGTGGGGTACCTTCTCACTGTGCCCCGCCATCTCACCTCCCTCCCTCCCCACCTGACAGCAGTGCTGTTTTTACTGGAACACGGTGGCACTGAGCCCTCTCACACGGGAATAGCTGTGGCCAGGCTGTGGCCAGGAGCTGCTCTCGCAGGCAGCACTCTCACAACTCCGCCTGTCCCGGCTGCCTCCCCCCAGTGACAGCCACCCCTTCTTGTTCCTCCTCGCAGTTACTGATTTCCAGGGCAGATAGGATGGGGCTTCTCACCCCCTGTCAGGCTGACAACATCGTGTCAAACACAGGCACAGCCCCTTTGGCTTTGCCTGGAGCATCTCCCCTTCCACATTTCGAGGAAGGCAGACACAGACTGCTGATCCCAGCCTGCCATTCCCAGAGCAATCCCACTATACACGCAATTCAGGTTTGCTGCACACATGCAACCTGTGGGCAGGTTTGGTACTCACTGGCACACACCTCTCTGGCTCAGCAGGCAAACAGCCCTGCCCTACTGCTTTGTACTGCTCTCCCTGCAGCGAGGGCTCCCTCAAAGCCTTCAGCAGCCTGAATGCTCTCATGTCCCACCAGCTCCTGTGGCAGCACCAGGATGGGTCTCTGGGGGCTTTTGGTGCTTGATAGGCATCCGCTCACAGAAGTAAACACACCCAAGCTGCACTAGCAAAAATTCCCCAAAGATTATATGGGGGATTTTATTCAAGGGTGATTATGGCTTAATCTTGCAGCTGGCCTTGCTATAAACCTTTGGACTAGAGAACGTACAAAAAACTCCACCTGCCTGCCTGACTACATTGGGATATTGTTATAAAAAATGTTACTTTGACATTTATAATAAAATGTGCAAGTTGAATGCTGAAGGATGGCACAGGGCCAGTGCTAGGTAGCCATGGGAGAGGACAAGCTTCCCCTGCTTGTGCCAGTGCAGGTCACCCTGGGACAGGCAGCCTCTGCCCACCTCAGCTGGCACACAGGGGTGGTGGCACTGGAGGGGAGGACTGCCACGTGGCAGAACACAAGAGCAACGACTGCTCTGCCCACATTGATACACACCATTATAAACACAACAGGCACAAGTACAGCCCATGGCACTGGAGACACTGTCCTGCCCTGTCCCAGCAACAAGCACAGCACCCAGAGCAACACTGCTGCTTTTTGCTTTTTCCCTCTGCCTTTTAAAATTGCAGATGAGAAGAGTAAATATTGGAAGGTTATCCTTTGTATCTCATGATCAGATCACAAGTTAGCATGTGACTCGGGAGGGGAAAACAAGTCTTTCCAGCAGATGTTAAGGCAGCGAGCCGGCTCCGCTGACTGCTGTACCTTGCTGTCTGCAGCCAAAGTCAATTCCTGGTGCATCCTTGAGGTACAGAACCTCATGATTCATCAGGATTTTATTCTAATTAAAGAAAACCCAGATGACTTTCATTTTGGCTTTGCCTATTTAGCAACTCTGAATCCAATGTGTATGTAAGGATAAATAGCAGCCCTCAGCCATTGCTTTGTAAACAGGCTCCAGCTCAGGAAGAGCAAGAGCAGTCTGGAGCCACCCTGTAAGTTATATGCTTGGGGACTGAGCAAAAACCTCCCACTGAGCAAAGAGACTGGTCAAACAGGAGCCCAGGTAGTCACCCCATGGGCTGATAGCCTGCAAAATGGCCTATAATGTACTCTGAAGCCTGGGGCGGGCATCAGGGAGCAGTTGCCTTATGGGAGAGGGGAAGCATCTCTCCATAAGGGATGGGGTCTGGTGGTACAAAAGCTCGCTGCCCTCCCTCTTGCAGCACATCGGGGTTTGTCCATTCCCAGAAGGCTGGAGCCCAGGTGCTGCCCGTGCCCCAGCACACAGGGGAGCTGGGGGCCCTTCCCCACGCGAGCACTGGGGTGATAAGCTGGCGATACCGCATCTCGCGGCAGCGGCCCCTGTCACATGATGGGTCAGCAGTTCATGGGAAGTCAAAGGCTGAAAGCTTAAAAAAAGCAAGTTACTTCAGCCAGCTCCTTCCCCACAGGAAATAAAAATTGGAGCTGAGCTGTAGCAATTTGGGTTTGACCAGACTTATCTCGCCTGGGGCCCGGGGTGGGTTTGTCTCGCTGAGCTCCTGACCAAGCATTCAGACACAAAACTCAGAAAGGAAAGGACTCAGAGAAGGGTAGGAAGGGCAGAGACAGGCAGGTGACACGCAAAGGGGGTTGCTGTAGCTCTCCTGGAGCCCCACATCGGGATGACTCTGCATGGAGAAGAAAGTCCCTCACAGACCTTCCCGTTCCCATGAGGTCAACGCATAGAGCCAGCTCACCAAATATTCCCACGGTTGCTGTCCTCGTGCCCCAGCTCAGTCAGCAAAGCTGGTCCCAGTGTATGGGACTGGACAGTGGAACACAAAAAGGCTTTTGCCCTTCCTTTGCCCAGGTTCCATGGACAATCAGAAGCTATTTTTAACCTGGCTCTTTCTTTTCCCCTGCAGAGGCGCTTGAATGGTTTTCCCCTCACACACGGAAGCACAGGGAGCACGGACGTCGTCTCTCATTGTGATGGGAAAGGTCATCAGGTACGAAACAAAAGTGAAATCATCCACTGGCATTCCTGGGACCAAAATAGCTGCCTGCTTCCAACGCTGACGTTATCACAGGGGAAGGAAGGCTCCGGATACAGGCTGTCCCGCTCCAGGGCTCACGTACTGACCCTGCAGCGAGCCAACAGCAAGGCTGGCTGTGAGCAGAAGCGAAATGAGGCGTTCCTGCCACAGTGGATTAAAGATAACTTAGTGAGGTCCCAAAGCTGCCATCACTCCCAAGCAGCCACAGAGCCTCACACGAGCATCACGCAGCAACAGCCCACCAAAGAAGCTCATCTGCTTCATTTCAATGTTCAGGGCTAGAGCCCTCCCGGGACAGCACAGAGTGGGGAGAGCTGTGGCAGATGTACCGTCCTAACAGGGGACTCTGTGAGCTGCCACCCTGCTGCACCAGTGGTGCCCTGCTTGCCCCCAGCTGAGGAACTGGGCCTGCACAAGGACATGGCAAACAGCAAAGGCAAGGCTTGGCTATCAGCTCACTAAAAGCATCTTTGCTGTTTCACTTATCTGGGCTTTTTTGTTATTGTTTTTCCCTCTTGCACAAATAGATTATATCCATGAACCTGCACAGCCACAAAGCCAAGTGTATCTATCAGGCCTGTCCTGACAGAGAGCCCTAGGTGTTTCTCAACTAAGACTTGTCACAAAACAGTGGTTTTCTGAAAGCAGAGGTTGCTGTCAGCCCACAGGTCACTGGCATGGGGCTGCCCAGAGTCACCCTGAGCCAGCAGCACGTCCCTGTCCGTCTGCAGCGCTGCTCCTGTCCCCTCGTTGCCTCTTGCCTTTTTGCAGCCACTCCCATCAGGCGATCTGCAAGCAATGTCAGGGAAGCAGCCAGGTTCAGGGGAACCCTGCTGCCACTGCTTCCAGGAATCTCCTGCCCCTCATGCTACGGGAAACACAATCATTGGGAATTCCTTGTTTCGCTTTCTCTTCTCAAGGCAGGACTGTACAAGCATGGCCGCAGGCTGGCCGTCTCATTCCTCACAGCACCCTGCAGAGGGAAGCTGGAAGGTAGGGTCACAGGGAGACTCCAATACCCGTTGCTGCTCTCAGTCCTGCTCACCATCTGCAACTAAGCCAAAAGCCTGGGAAAAGGCTGCAGTGGCAGGCCAGGAGGGCTGCGGGTGTTTTGCAGATGGAGAAGGCAGGGACATCCAGGGATCCTGCAGAGTCCAGTGGAGAAAGAGTGGCTGACAGGTGGCACACTGGAGGTATGGCATCAGCTGGGATGTGGGGAAAGCAGGGTTTGGGGAACCCAAATGTGCTGAGCAGCTTTCTGTGAAGCCCTTGGCACTTCCAGCCTGGAAGACAGGACTGGGCATCTGTGCTAAGAGGCAAACCTTCTCCAAAGCACAGACTTCAGAGCTTAAAATACCTCCCTGGGAGACAACTGTCTCACAAGGGATGAGTAAGGGGTGACTCATGGCAGTGCTGAAGCTGAGAACCAAGGAACATGAAAACTGGGGATAAATTTTACTTCCCTGAACACACAGTAGAACATTTACCAAAATTGTCCAAGGCGTTTTCCCAGTAAGCTGAACACTCCACTGCCTGCCAAACCCAGATTCTTCTCAGAGATTTAAGACTCTTCCTCATTTGAATTGCAGTAATGAACTAATACTTTGAGTGCCTCCAGCTGCCAGCAGCTGCCTTAGACTTAATTGCACCCAGTTTTCCCAGGAGCTGCAGAACCATGCAGCCCAGCCCAGGCAGCAGGGGCAGCCCATGGATACTGCAGATCCCGGTTCGTACAGAACCGAGCAGGTCAGGAAACACGAGCCAGTGCTGTCCATATGGACTTCAGCAGGGATGGCAGAGCCCCCAGCACAGGCTCCAGCGCAGCTTTCCTGGCTTTGTTGACGGGTAAAACTTTATCACTGTTAAAACACCGTTTGTTGCTGTGACTTTTCCCCCCCTTCTTAAATGTCAACTTGAAAAGAAAAATTCGGGAAAGGTCACTTACCAGAGAGACTGGCACAGCTCCAGTCACTTGGATAAACACGTGTAGGGTCAGCTGCTGTGAGAGGGGATTTTAAACCAGTTATTTACCTGGTTGAACAAGTGTCGTGTTTCTGCAGAAGGGCGAGACTTTATGTACCTTGCAGGAGGCAATCAATTTCCTCACCACCCATCCATCACTGCTGGAATCATTAACCATTTGGGAAACTCAGCCAGAGAAGACGCTTAACTCAGGATGCCTAATTTCCCATTTTAAGGGGATACAAGCACCCATGCAAGCCCCAGGCTTACCCTGAGGGAAATGGGACACCACTAGCCTGACACGATGGAGAGCTACTCACCACCAGCCTCACTGCCCACTTCCTTGGGCGAAAGCTGCTGTGCCTGCTCTGTACCCCTGCATGGCATGGGGCTGGTCACCCTTGGTTCTTCAGGACAGCTGAGACATTAATTCTTGGCTGGAAGCAAAGTGCCAGGGACCCCATTAGTGAGAAGCAGCATTATACATACAGAGATGCACACAGAGCAGACTGCAGTCAGTGAACTGGTCCCATTCTCATGCCAACATGAGCAGAGACCTAGTGCTCCCTTCCCCCCTGCTTTCCCAGGTGGTAAAAAAGGATAACTGGGGCACCCCTGAAAACTGCAGCTCCACCCGAAAAATCCCCAGCTACCCAAAGGCACAGGTGGCAAGGGGCTGCTTTCGCAATGCAGTCAGCAGGTGCGTTGATAAGGAGCAGTCCCTACAGGCAGGGCCCCGCGGTGCCCTTTAGCTCTACCTGCTGCCTCTGCACTTGATCTCAGCAGGTACTTTTGTCTCTCACCTGGTGAGTTTCTATCCCATTGCTGAATATACTGACTGCAGCCAAGTCAAGGATTTGACTAAAATAATAAACCATTAAAAATCCTGTCTCAGCCTTCCCTATGGCTTCTCAACAAGGTAAACTTCAGAATTTTGTTGAACAAAATCCATTGTTTTTTGCCCTTGTTTATAAGCAGTATACTATTTACGACTTGTCCAGAATGCTTCATAGCTCAGTAGCCCTCAAACCAGTATATGGGCCAGAACACTTCCCGTCACTCCACCAGCCACACAAGTCTGCTGCAAGCTGGGCTTCCAAAGCACCACCAGCTGAACACACTTGGTTGATCAAGGTCCTGAGAGGGGCACCACCTCCATTCCCTCAGCCTCCTCTCACTGTTCAGCACTCACCCTGCACCCAACACTTCTGAGAGGGCCCAGAGGAAACCATCATCTCCACAAGCTGGGAAAGCTGGAGTCACTCTGGAGGACTGGCATCAACCACACAGCAGGCAGGGAATGGCTTTGCAAGTTCCTGCTTCATGGTCAACCCCTGTGGCCACACTTGCTGAGCAATTTCCCAGCAGCAGCCCCGGTTTCAGCAGGGAAGAGAGCACACTTCTGCCAGCCCTTCCTCAGCTCCAGCTCGTTCTCTGGAGAGATCAAGCCATGGTGCATGCTGAGCCAGACCAAGGGATTTGGCAAAAGCACTCTTCCCGCAGCAAAACAGGCGCTGTCTGTGAGCGAGTTTAGCTCTGTCGACAGTGGCTGTGCTTACTCCCAAATAAAAGCTGAGCACACAGCCTTACTCAGGACAACTCCTCAGCTGCAGGCACCTGAAGGCTGATGTTGACCTTGTAAGAAAACCAGCGCCAGCCAGAGACCCCACGTCAGCCCCATCCCAAACGTCCAGCTCTGCTGGAACCTAACAACTCACATTACTGCGTGCACGGCACAGCTCTATGGCCCCCAGCAGCCACGCCAAGCGGACACAGCCGCAGCCGTGCAAGGTCAAAGGCACGAGGGATCTGCTCAGTGGGAAACCACCACCACGAGGCTTTCAGAAGTTCAGCTAGACAGAAGAACTGTCAGCAGTGGGAAAAGGGCAGCTGCTGGTCCTGCCAGTAAAAGCAAAAAAAAGGAGAAATCAGCCCACCACAGCTTCCGATCGGATGTGACAGCGCTGTCTGAGGTCCTCAGCAAACCGAGTCTGTGTTGCAAGCGCAGCAGGAGACTCAGGAGCTCCCAAATGAGGGGAAGTGGAGAGCCCTGGCTCCAGGGGTGTGGGGAGGGGAGCTACGTAAAGCACCCCTGATTCTGCACTAACCCACAGACCGCTCTCTGTGCCTGTTCACACACATCTTGGAAAGGAGCCCAGGTCCTGGTTACATGTGTGCCACAGCCCTGTTAAAGCTGCTGTCCCATCCTGGCAGCCTTCCCTGAGCAGGGGGTGGGTTTTTCCAGGAAAACCAGAGACAGAGTGTTCCCTATAGCTTGGGAAACTAAGAGCCTCTAGCATCCCTGTGCTGGCCAGGGGAGATGGCTGCAGGCAGCTTGTTCCCAAATAGAGCAAAGCGTTCCCACCAGGCCCCCCACACCCTTGGAATAATTCAGTTTTTGTGGAATTCAGTCACTTAAAAAAAAAGCAAAAACAACATAGAAAACCCTTCCCCAGGCTTGCAGCAATATTTTGTCTGTAAATAATCTAGAGAGCAAGGTCACATTCTCAAGTGAGCAGTGTGGGGAGGGTGGGCGGGGGGCAGAAGGGGATGCAGAACAGGGAATGCACAACCCCCAGCCCTGGGCACAGCCAGGCTGGGGACCAGGACAGAGCACGAAAAGGGGGCTGGGGAAGGGGGCAGAGCAGAAGGGGTCTCTAGGGGTAAGAGGCAAGATGATTTCACCTTTCTTTCACCAGCTGTCCGTGAAGCAGGGACAAACGACACCTCCATCCTCCCACACTGCAGCACATCCCACAGCTGGCAGGCTGGCGTGTGGCACAGGGCCAGGCAGGGCTCAGCCTGCCCCGCTGCTGCTTCGAGGGGATAGTGGCAGCACTTGGTGTGGGCATGAGCTGCCCTGCTCCCTGGGAGCATTCTGGCCGGCTGGTGCGACGCTGCAGTGACGGAACCAGGAGCAGTCTCAGGGAAGCTGTTGTTGGCCTGCCAGGTGCTCCCTGCAGGCAGGGCACAGACGTGCCAACCCCAACACCCCTGGCACTCACTGAGTTTGTGACAAAGGCGTTCTAGTCCAGACTTCTCTGGATTGCTGCTGGAGCGGGCTCTCAGTGGCAGCTCCAGCATGGCCAGCAGCACTGCCCACGGCTCCTGGTCCGGCCACAGCACCCAGCTTCGCCTGCCGAAGGGCAGCTCCCCCGGAGAAGGGGAATGTGTCTCTCGCCCCGCTCCATGGTGCCAGCTCAGGCACTTCAAAGCCCTTTGCCAGCCGTGAGGCAGTGAGGGGAGCAGGGGCACTCTGGGAAACCACCCACAGCCCGGATCAAGCATGGAGCAGATGGCAGAACAAACAGCGCCAGGATTTCTGTTTCATATAATCTTTTGCCCTGCTCACTCCCACGCTTAACCTTTTCCTCCCATGGAGCAGGCCTTCGCTTGGAAAAAGTGACCAGGAAACCTGGAAGGGTTTCAGAGTGGCAGGTGTTCTGCTCTGAACATCACCAAGGACAATATATAAGGCCTCAGAGGATTTTTCTTTTCTTTACAAACAGACTCAGGCAAGGTTTGTGCTATTTTGTGCCTTTTACAGAAGAGTTTATGAGTAATTAATTTTTTTTCCTTTTTTAGACCAGGGGAAGGTGATGCTGCCATGGCAGAGAGCTGCCTACAGAACTGGCAGAGAGAACAGTGAGGTGAACTTTAGGACAGTGAGGTCTTCATGCCACAGCTGTGAGTGACCTGTGCTAAGCAGCAGACCCAGCAGGAGGGATGCCCAGGCTGGATCTGCCACCTGGGCACTGCAGGTACGTCCTTCAGGGCACATAAAGGTTTGGGGGGATAAAAAAGGGAAAAAAAAAGAAAGAAAATATTCAAACCTTGCATGTTTTACAGACTTCTGAGAGCCGGAAAGCTCAGGGGCTTCTGTGGAGTTTTGGAATGGAAACCACTTACTGGCTGGCTGACTGCTGGTCCAGGTTTCCACATCAGGCAGTGGCTGTGCGACAGCCCCATACCCCCATCACAGGGACACTGTCACAGCCTGTCACAGACTAGAGGTGCCACTTGGCATGGGGCTGTATGAGGAACTGGCACAGCCCAGAACCGGCACAGCCCAGGCAGAAATCCAGCCCCTCCTCTGTAGCACTGGCACTTGCTTGGAAATGCCACCAATCCAGCTTGGGTATGAAACGCTCAAGGACCCCATCACTTGTAGGCTCCCAGGATAATTAGGTTCCATATTTAAAGCACTGCTGGATATCAGGAAACAAGCACTGGCCTTGCCTGTCAAGCACCATCAGCTCTCGCTGCCACTGATCATGTCACCACTGCTTTACAAGGTTATTTTACACAGGACCGGTGAAGTTTGTTCTTGCTCACGCATCATAATCATTAGCAAGTCATCTAACCACCACCCACCCAGTATAGCACCTGTATGACCACTCCTTCATGGGCTTGTGCTTGGCACCAAGAGGCAGCCATGCCGATGCTGCCAGGGGCAGGACAGCCCTGGGTGCATCCCAGCATGGCCCTGCTTCCAGCAGGCAGGCTGCTGGAACCTCTGCGAGTGCATCCTCTGTCTAAGGAGAGGTGGGAAAGTCACTGGCTGGCAGGGGCACAAAGCAGCCACGTCCAGCCAGAGCAGCAGGAGGGTCCAGCCTGTGTGCCAGGAAGGTCGGATGCCGAGTGAGCTTTTGCTGGCAGCTCCCAGACAGACAGGAGTTAACAAGTCTGTCCTGCAGCAACTCCTCACCAGAGCCACATGGATCTGTCTGTATTTTAGGAGTTCCCAATGGGCTCATCATAAAGCTTCACAATTAATGTTTAGAAATTAATTACAACAGCCTGGGATTCTCCAAAAGACAGTAATAGCTACAAGGAAGAAGCCAACCAGCCATTACCTCAGCACACTGCAGACAGTGCTCTCTCCTGAGTACTTTGATGAAGCCAAGTGCTTTTGCCCTTTTACTATTATGCATTGCAAATTAAAAGTACCAGCAATAACTCCTGGCTTTGGTGTCAGGCTGCAGAGCAGGCTGCCCAGAGCAGAGCTCCAGCTGCCATGTTCAGCCCCCCTAGGTGCAATTGCAGCACAGACATGTCCCCTGTGCTCAGACTGAACCAGGCCACCCTTCCCCACACAGCCTTTTAAGGGTGTAAGCCACATTTGATTAATAAAAAAGACAGTACCCAAAGGCTGTGAGCAGGGTGTGGGGCTCCTGCTGTTACTCACCGTGTGCTGAGCTATTCAGAGACAAACAAAAGAGCAGGTTGGGTCAAACACAAGAACTCCCTCAACTGAATTGTCACAGGTCAGAATCATTAAAGGGATTAAATCCAGAAAGCACAAACTTTCTGCAGTGCCTGCAGTGGCTCTCTGCACACAGGCTCTTCCAATTCCCTGCACTGTGCTGTCTCTTGCTGCAGACCACCATGGATTCAATCACCCCAATGGCCAGCATGGTCCCAACTGAATTAAAGCAGACATTTGAATCCGTTTAATTCTTAACTGACAGAAATGTGTAACATACATCAGCTTTGACACAAAACGGGTGAACATCCAGAAACCATGAGATCGCCAATGGGCGAGTATCAGTTCCAGGCTGTAGTGTTAGAAACTTACCACAGGCTGGGCAGAAACACACAGCCTGTTTGAAAAAAGACCTCTTGACAAAGAAAGCCAGGTTCTCTCTTCCACCTCTCATTTGAATTAAACAAATAGACCAAGCCTGGGTGGAGGAAAAATCCAACAAAAGACCTCATTAGTTCAGCACAGAGTTGATTTTTAGACTTCCTACATTTGACCAAGTAAATCAGGACTTTATGTTTTTATTTTTAACTCTGTTCTCATTTAAGAACTTCAGTTGGTGACAGGATAATTGTTAACAGTTTGAAGGTAACGTTTAAAGTGCTCCTAAAAATGGCAGTATTTAAGAAGGAATTACACTGACACTTTTTAAACCTGAAAGCACGTAACTTCCCAGCTGTGCCTGCTCTGCCCACACGGCATTTGGTCCTGGCAAGGACGACCCAGCTCGAGCCTGGTACGGAAAGCAGCCGGGGAAACAGAAGTGAAACAGTTTGTTCTCATTACCTAAACAGAATGAGCACAAGTGAAATTATGTGAATAAATGCCATGCACTTGACCTTTTTTCTTTGCAGTGATTCTCCAGGGGATTTCTGGCTGTCCAAATGCTAAGTCATTTTTAACAGGGCTCTCCTGTCCTACCCAGGCTTGGGTACCACCCTGCAGGTCAGCATGCATGGGCAGAAAAGGACCCAGCACGAGCACCAATTCCCCCAGCGAGACATGCCAGACCAGATTTTTTGCATACCACAGCAAAGCAGCTCACCAACTGCCATATAACACCATTCTGCAACTCACATTTTTTGAGCTCTAACAGTGCCTCATTTTTTCCAAGTCAAAAAGAAACCCACTGGCTGGTTCAGAGCTGTTAAGAAGCCTGGTGAGTGAATTGCTTTTTCCTTTAATGAGCAGCTGGGCTGCTGCAACAGCACTGCAACCTTGGCCTGTGGTTACAAGGGATGGCCCTTCAGAAGGGAACTGTGCAGGGAGCAGGTGCAGCGCCAGCAGATAACACCAACAGCTCCAGTGAGACCGTTGTGAACACCTCTATAAACTGGGAACACCGCCTTCCCCACCCCTCAGCCCTGCAAAGGTCTTTGTGTACAGCAGAGCAGGAAAGACTCAAAGCTGGTATGAGCAGCCAGGCGATGGAAGAGCTCAGCCTGCACCTTCACTCCTCTACTTTTCCCTCAAATGCAAGACCCTGCCAGCATTCCATGCCTTGAAGCAACCCAGAATTCTGCAGGTGTAGGCACGCTGGGGCCCCAGCAGAACCTGCAGCAATTGCTCTGTGCTAATCCTTAGATAGGATGAGCCTGTGGCATCTGCCACGTGCCCCCGAAGTACACCAGCACTGGAGAGCTGGAAGCTGCCATGAGGATTAGACACAGCCTTGCACCGAAACACCACCCACTCCCCTTCTGCATTTAAAGGAAGGAACTGCAGCATCTTGCTTCCCTTTACTGAGGCAGAAAAGTGGATGAGCAGCAGTTTTCAATTGAAAAATACATGACTTCATTGAGACAAATCGTCAGGCTGAAACGGAAATAAAATTTTTTTTAAAATCAGAAGTCACGCAATACGTTAGTCTAAACTTCCCTGAAATCAATGGGGCTTCAGTAACTTAAGTCCTGGTCTTCAATCCTACATTCCCACAACAGCAGTGGCTCGGGGAGCACAGTTCTGGCTGGGACAGGCAGGTTACCCAGGTTACCCCACTGTGCCAGGTTCCAGCAGCCTGGGCTGTGCCCTCTGCTCTCGGGGGACTGAGCACAGGCTCCATCAGAGACCAGAGCAGCCTGGCTCCAGGCACTGGGAAGCTACAGGCAATATTGCCACTATGCTGGAGAGCTGCACTGCAGCTTTCCTAAATCACCCCCATTCTCCTAGCTCTTGGAAAGCCCACTCCCAGCTTTGCCCCAGACAAGAAAGAGTGGCAGATGCTCTTCAAGCTGCACTTTGGGAAGGGTCAGGTTTACACCAAAAACTGATGTGACTTTGTTGAAGGACATTTCCAGACTGGGCGCTTTCTTTTCACTTTTCCAGAGCACACCGTAAAAGCCAGCATATCCTCTCTGCTATTGTTTTTGTGGGGCCTGCCAGATCAGATTACACTGAAAATCAAGATACAGATATTTTATCTTTGTTCTGTTTCGTACTGGAGAGACATTTGACCTCTGTTTAGAGCATTTCTTGCCCTGTCATTTCCCATGCTTTTCATCATATATCCCCCTAAGCATCCCATGTTTTAGAAACTACTTCCATTTCCCAGCACCAACCAGCACATTCCCACTGTAGACAGTTTCAAGCACTGCAGCCTCCTGGATGACTGAAGGCAGACACCTAGAGCATCCAGCTGCCACAGGCAGACGTTGTTCCTGTAAGGAACTTGAGAGAGGAACTGAGCACAGCAGTCCTGCACCACGGGCTCTTAATCCTTTTGCTGAGAGGAGGCAAGCCGGAGTTTAGAGAACTGGAAGTCAGAGAACAAGAAGACATTTATTCAGAATTGGTAGCTGGGAGGGGGAGGACCACCAGCTCCTTCCTGCCTCCTTGGGACTTACCGTCCCTGAATGTCCCTTTTTGTCCTTCTCCCCACATCTGTGGCCAGCCAGCACAACGCTGCTCTGTCCGGCGCGAGGCCGTGGCCCCGCTGCACGCCTGCCCCGGGGCCCAGTGGCCAGCAGAAGGAGAAGCAAGGTGGCCACTGACGGCCACAGCGATGCTGACCCGGCTGCCAGGCTGAGCTGCCCCAAGAGGAAGTCTGCTGCCCACCGGGTGCTCTTCCCAGCAAGGGGCAGACCCTCTCAAAGGGCAGAGGTGTGGGCCCACAGGCAGTCAGGGAGGGAGACTGAACAACAGGCTTGCCTCACTGAATAGGCATCAGAGCCCCAGCTTGGAGACAGGGGCATGAAACCACTTTTTAAAAGAGTAAACCCCAACACCCTCAAAGATTACAGCTGCTCAGCATGACTAATCCAAGAAGGTTGAACTCCACCAACGTATTGCACAGTTGTCATCATAACACGTATCAGAAACCCCGGTTTCAGTAAAAAAGCATGCATGTGTGAGAGAGAGAGAGGCAGCAGCAAGTCTTGGCAGAGAAGAAACAAGAGCTCTGTCACTACACAAGTGGGAGCAGCTCTCGGAGAAGCCTGACTGCACCCAGCTATGTTAGTAAACTTCGGAAAGTTTTGGCCTACAAAACCACCAGATTGTTTCCAGCCACAGCAGAGAAGATGGGCCTTTTGGACAGGATTTTCCCCTTAGGCTGTGTCAGCTCCAGTTTGGACAGCAGGAATGCATCGAAGACTGGTATCAAACTGCTCTGGTGCTGCACAGCTCCTCACGTCAGGTCAAAACACCAGCAAGGTGAATACAAACTGATGCACCCAGGTAACCACCACTGTCTGAGCACCGTCACCCACCCGATCTAATAATCAGAAAGTTTTTTTAAAATAAAAATACTTAACATTTATTCACCTTTGAAGTCACCATAGTAAAATTGTACACGCTATGAGTAACCCAGGAACGTTATTAAAAAGCTACCAGAAACATAAGGCAATTTGTACAACCATTGAAAGAAATACACAGCATTTTGAAAACAGAGTGAAATATTACTCAAACAAGACAACGCTTGATACACACAAGAGTGACAAGAACCAGCATTAAGCTTTAAACAAAAATAAAGATGTCATGGCTACAAGTATTATACAGTGATAAATACTTCAAAAATATATTAAGATATATGGAAATTCTCATTTTGTCAGGGAAATCCAGAGAAATTCCAGCCTTCACTGGATTTCAATATACCAATTAAGGTTTAATATTTAAATTCTTTTCCTTTCAGTAGGAACCAGTACTGCAGCCATTACTGTTCTGTATCAATACTTACCTTCTTGTAGTGTAATGAAATCAGCCTTATGTTACATTAAGCCCTAATACCTCTTGCATCACAGGCACCAATTGCTCTAAATCAACAAATGAGTTGCCTTTCGATTACAAGTGCTGTGCAGCACGTTTGAAGTCACAAAGCACGTTAGATCACAGTCAATGTTTGCCCACTTTACAGTATTAATGAACGCGGGTTCGAAGACTTGCCTCCACAGAAATAAGATGTCTTGAACAGAGCGTTTAGTAGCAAGCCCACCATAATGTTTCCCTAGCATAACATGAAGCACTCAGAAGTTACAGTACATGAACCATGCTAAAGTTTAGGTTACACCTTCAAAAAGAAAGTCCAGAGGATGTTTGGAGACAACAGGTTTTGGACATGCACAAGTAGTGCTCTAGTACACATTTGTTTGTGCTGTTACTGGGTAGCGAGTGAAGCAGTTTATAGCCAAGGATTTGGTGAGGCAGTTTTCTGAGCCAGTTTAAAAATATAGACTTCTTCTTAGAGGGTCTGTTCTATAGAAAATAAAGTGAAATCTGGTAAATTGTCAGTTTTGAGAGTACTTTCCCATGGCAAGATCCGTTCGTGGGCCTACCGCACCAAGAGAAAAGCCAATCCTGCCATTCCAATGCCCGCTGCAGCTGCCATGATGGCATTGCCGATGGTGCTGCTCTGCTCAGCCGCCTCGGAGCCATGCCTGCCGAAGAAGCGACAGAAGCCATCCTGCAACAGCGAGAGAAAGGGCATTGAGTTGCTTGGCTTGCATTTCACTGGATTTCTTTAAGAAGCCTTTGAGCACAGTTTGGTTCATACTCCCAGCATTTGTCAGCTACAGAAGTCTCTTATTTCACTCATGAAAGTCTAAGCCCATTGCCTTGAGTACACCCAAACCCACTTTGTGAGAGCCTTTGCACAAGCCAACTGAAAGGAGTAGCTACAAGTTTGTACACTTTGCTCAACAGACTACTGCTAACTTCCTATTGAGATACTCCGTTTGTCATTACATTATTTTTGCCCTTTGAGGCAAGTTTCTGATGGAAGCTGCCAGCATTGTTCCTCCTCATCTAAGTTTCAGAAGGCATCTGAAGCACAGGATATGGAAATTTCCACTTTTAAGACAGAAGCCCAAAGTCAGCCCCATCTCAGTGGACGTAGGACTGATTACACACTCTCTTGGAAGGGCTGGGTGGACACTGCTCAGAGCTGACCTATGACAGAGCAAAGCTGGCAGCTGCTCTCCTAGATCATTGTGATAATCAGAAGTGGCAGCAGTACAACACCAGATGGTCGTGTTTGAACTCTGCTCCGCAGATGTCTATGTAAACAAGTTATACTCTTAATTTCTTCCGGAACTTTGTTCTTTACACTTTAATTTGTGCGAACAGGCAATGGGATTTTGCCGACTTTGCCAAGTGACACTGTATGCTGCAGCCAACCACCACATTGTTCTGAGCGGTCAGATGGACTGGTGACCACTGGAAAACCAAAAAGTTCATTTTGGTCTCTGGAAAAGTCAACGAAACCAATGGCTGCTTCCCCTCCTTTCTATTTTTAGTGCTTATTTGTACTGACATCAAGTATTCCACTGGGACTGAAAATAGGAAATGAGCAGTTCTGTGGGATAGCTGACATTTTGTTCACAAACGCAGGCAGAGCCGCATTCATGCCTTAAGAGCTGTACCTTCAGTGTGCATCTCGAGGGGTAAAAAGCCCACATCTTCCCCACGCCCGACCTGACTGGCTTCGGGACAAGCAGGAACAAGAGCCGCAGGTCTGGCGGGTGGGTGCCTTAATACACAGGTGTACTTAAGAATAAGCAGAGGTTTGTGCTTACACCTGGGAGAGGACCTGTGCCAGCCTGCTCGCCGAAATCCGGAGGCTGTGGACCAAAGGGGAAAGCAAACGCCGTCCCCTCGTCCTGCAGCATCACTCCTGCTACTTCAGGAGGCTGCATCCAAACGGGGCCGGGCGCGGGCACCCGGGGGGATCTGGCTGAGCAGCAATACTGGACGCCCGCGGGCACCCCAATGGCCCTGCGCCCACCCACCGCGTGTCGCGACGGGCAGCAGCCCCCGGGGAGGCACCGCGCGGGTGCCGCGCACGCCCATCGGCGGCAGCGACACCGGCACGTCTCCCCCGCGATACCCCCGGGGCGAGCCACCGCACGGCGCCGCGGGGCTGCCCTGCCCCGCTAACCGGAGAGGGGGCGAGGGTCCCGGCACCCGCCCCAGGCCGCTCCCCGCCGCCCCGTCCCCGCTCACCCATCCGCCGTGCGCCTCCAGCCACTCGCCGCGCTCCTCGGCCAGGTATGCGGCCAGGTGGGCGGCCAGGCAGCGCGGCCCGTCGCCGCAGCCCCGCTCGGCCAGCGCGGCCGCCAGCGTGCCGGC
>WBMZ01015143.1:0-46956 GCA_013400975.1 Atrichornis clamosus
GCCGGGCCGGGCCGGGCGGGGCGCGGGCGGCGCCGCCGCGTTACAAGAAGCCGCGCAGTTCCAGGAACCCGAGGGCGGGCGTTGTGCCCGCTATAAGAGGCCGCCCCGGGCTGCTTCGGCAGCTTCGCCGCCGCGCACCGGCCCCGCTTCGCCGCCGAGACCGGCTCCCGCGCCCCAGGTACGGCCCTAGGAGGAACGGGACAGGGTCCCGGAGGGGAAGGGGGGCAGCCTGGCACCGGGGATGCTGGGACCTCCGGGGGACGATCGCCGAGGACCGGGGATACCGGTGCTGCCCAGGGAAGGGTATCGCCAGGGATGCTGGTGCCCCAGCGCAGCGATAACCGGTGGCCTGGGGTAACGATCTCCTCCTGGGAGTGAGAGAGCAGGGGACCGGCAGAAGCGGTGGTCCCAGCGAGGGGAGAGCCGGGGACCGCAGGTGCCAGTGCTCCCGGGAAGAAAGAGCCGGTGCCGCGGAAGAACAGTAGCCAGGAACGGGGGCTGCCGGTCCCTCCGGGAAGGGAGAACTGGGGACGGGGGCTGCCGGTTTTTCTGGGAGATGAGAACTGGGGGAAGGGATTGCCGGGGACCGGGAACACTGTTGCTGCAGGAGGACAACAGCCATGGACCGGGGGTACAGGTGTTCCCGGGAAGGAAGTGTCGGGGATCCGGATGCCGGGGCTCACCACTCTCTCTGCCGCAGGTGATGGTGTAGCAGCAGCTGCTGCTGGCAGCAGCACCCCGAGCACACGAAGCTGGCTCCCTGCGCCATGGTCACCCACAGCAAGTTCCCCGCCACCGGGATGAGCCACCCCCTCGACACCAGCCTGCGCCTCAAGACGTTCAGTTCCAAGAGTGAATACCAGCTGGTGGTGAACACCGTACGCAAGCTGCAGGAGAGCGGCTTCTACTGGAGCACAGTGACAGGCGGCGAGGCCAACCTGCTGCTGAGCACCGAGCCGGCTGGCACCTTCCTCATCAGGGACAGCTCGGACCAGCGGCACTTCTTCACCCTTAGCGTCAAGACGGAGTCAGGCACCAAGAACTTGCGCATCCAGTGCGAGGGTGGCAGCTTCTGCCTGCAGAGCGACCCCCACAGCAGCCAGCCCGTGCCCCGCTTTGACTGCGTGCTCAAGCTGGTCCATCACTACATGCCACCCACACCCTGCGCTGTCCCTGAGCAGCCAGGGGGTGCCCTGCACCCCAAGCGCACCTACTACATCTACTCGGGCGGTGAGAAGATCCCCCTGGTGCTGAGCCGCCCGCTCTCCTCTAGCGTCTCCACCCTGCAGCACCTCTGCCGCAAGACCGTCAATGGGCACCTGGACTCCTACGAGAAGATGACTCAGCTGCCAGCCCCCATCAAGGAGTTCCTGGACCAGTACGATGCCCCTCTCTAAGGGGCCAGTGGAGTGAGGTCACATGCTACAAGCACAAGAACAGGGGACAGGCACAATGCCCCACTGGTGTGGGAGCTCGCAGGGCATGCCAAGCCTCACCCCCCGGGAAGAAGAGTGGGGGAACTGGGGCAAGCTACCGTGGGCCCATGGCTGTGGCCAGCACAGCTGGGCACCCTTGATGCTGAGGGGACTCCCTGAGGAAGCGTGACACCTCCTCTCCACAGGGAAGGAGACGGCTCTGACCGGACTGTGGATGTTACAGTGAGCCCATTGGCAAAGCCCCTGAGGGCTTGGGCAGCCAAGACAGCTCCTGGAGCACAGGGGGACGTGTGCTCCATCCCAGGGGTGTTCTGGCGAGAACCCCTTCCACCCCCAGGAATGGAAAGCACTGGAGCCCAGGAGTGCCTGATCGCTTTTCCTGTTTTAAGGGGAAG
The DNA here is from genome assembly GCA_013400975.1 of Atrichornis clamosus. NCBI lineage: Eukaryota > Metazoa > Chordata > Aves > Passeriformes > Menuridae > Atrichornis > Atrichornis clamosus. Next base: position 1,832 of record WBMZ01015143.1, read on the forward strand.
GTGTTTTTTTGTCCATACTGTACTTTACCTCTTGCTGCCTCCTTGTGGGTGGAAGCTCCTTTCACACCAAGCCCCAGACTTGGAGGACAATGCCTTTGTCCCCTCATTGCCATTTTCCAGGGGACTAAGCCTTAATATCCTCCCTGCCCCGCGGTCTGGGTTAGTGCACACCATTGGGTGACGCTGCGCAATGACAGTCCTGCTGATGTGCTGTGAAGCTGGAGGGGAAGCGTCGCGTCCCACACTGAGTCCCACACAACTGCATCTGCAAGGATCACCCCGGGGACCCCAGGCCTTTACTCCAGAGAGTCACACCCCACCTCTGCCCAGCTGCTCCTGCAGACCCCGGCTATGCTGCTCCGTGAGGCACCGATTCCCACAAGAACACAGCAGGAGGATCCTCTGGAGCGTGTCATCTTGTGAGCGCTTTTCTGTGTCTGCCCAGAGAAGTGGTTGCGTTTTTCTGGCTTTTTTTAATTTTTATTCTTATTTTTTTAACCGAAGGGATGTTTACAGGCCAACGTGAATCACTGTCTTTTATAAAGATTCCATCTTCACCTCCAGCCTTGAGGGCTGAGCAAAACCATGCTTGAAAATTCAACCAAAACCAAACTCAGATGAAACTTTGCACATATTTATATTTATATTCAGAAAGAAAATGTTTCCATAATTTATAATAAAGAGCACTATTTTTTAATGAAAAACCTCAGATCTGGTTTGATTTCTCCCTTGCACTTCTGAGGCCGCTTGGCCCCGGCACAATGCCGGGACGTGTTTACACCATGTAAGCGCCGTTTCCTGGAGCCGCTGTCCATGCTGGGTGATCCTGCCGCGGTGACTCAGCCCAGCGTGCGTAAGCTCTGCCCCAGCACTCAGGTATGTCTGAGCCCTGCAACGTTGCCCTGCTGGCCAAGCTGTGGGGATGGGATCCGCTCACGGCTTGCACAGATGGTGCAACCACAAACCGTCCCGGGACAACAGGACACAGCCTATGGCCCTGAGCACGGAGGAGCCAAGCTGGTGGCCAAGGTTGGCCTGTGGCACAACCCCAGTGCAGTGCCAACCAAGTCCTGACTTCCCCAAGCCCTGTTCTGGCACATGCCAGGGTGAGGAGCTGTGGGAACAGGACACTGAGAGGCACGGATAGGAGAGGGTCTGCAAGTGCTTCTGCTGGGAGTTTTGCAGGCTCAGTGTGGGGGATGCCAAGATCCTGCTCACCCCCACAGCACAGAGAAAAAAGCTCTGTCCTGTGTAGACCCCCAGCCCCCAGCCAGGCAGAGATGCCCCAGGATGGGTTTGAGAGGAGAGGATTCTCCTGGGGATCCCCCATCCCGTGGGAGTGCCTGGCCCCTGCTCCTGAGAGTGTGAAGTAGGTGTGGGAATAAACCTGCAGCTCCATCTGGCTGGCATGCAGTGTGGTGCCCAGCTGGGAGCTGCATTCAGGGCTGGGTCGGCCCCCCCAGAACTCCCCAAGAGCCCCTGGCTGTGAGGAGCAGGCTGTGCCCAGGCGCCTTGTGCCCAGGCCCTCTGGCATCTGCAGCTCCACATTGTGGGCAGTATGCCTGGCATCGTGCACCATGCTGCCACCCCCCTGGGGAACCCCAGCTGCTGGGAAAAGGATTTCCTTAGGAATCAGCCCAGACCAGAGGGATAGTGAGTGTGCCGGCATGGGCTGTGGGTGCAGCACAGTCCCAGTGACTATTTTGGGGCCGCTATGGGGGACCGTGACACACAGGCTGCCAGGAAGCACCGTGGCCTGCCCAAGCACCCGCTACAGCTATGCAAGGAATGTCCACGCGCACGTGGCCGCCCGCCAGGCCCTGCCGAGGCACATCCCCGACATCAGGGCTCCCAGCAGCACCAGTGACTCCCGGCCCCATGCCAGGGATGGGGTGGGAGCAGTGCTGTGGGCCCAGCAGTCCCTGGTTGGCAGGAGCATCACCCCGCGGGGCATCACCGCTCCTGGGCAGGACAAGGTGCATCAGGGAATGGGGAACCAGGGCCCTGGGGGGTTATGAGCACATCCAGTCCTCCTGCCAGAGCAAGCAGTTCACAAAATCCCATGGTGAGGCAGAGTGGGAAGTTGCCCCTGGGAAGGGCGGCCAGGCTGCCCACAGTGACCCTGCTCAAGCCCTCCCAGCCAGACCCCAGCCTTCCCATCTTTGTGAGAACAGCCCTGGCTTCTTCACTTCCCAGAAGGGCCCTGGCACTGACCGTCCAAGGGCCTCTTCCCTCACGGTGCTGCAACCCGCAGCTGAGTCGGGAGTCCGGGAAGCTCCGCCAGCCCCACGAGTTTCTTGGAATAAAGCCAAGCTCGCAGCAGCAGTGACGCAGCGGCCGGCGGGCAAATCCCTGCTGAAGGTTTCACAAGCCTCTTGCCTGCTCCAGAGCAGTCGAGCGGACTTGGCCCCGCGTTTCGTAAGCAGCCGATCAAGCATGTCCCACAGCCAGTTCCCCTCTGCTCCTCACCAGGGCCAGGGCAGCTGAGCTCACCACAAGGAGGGTTCCTGGATGGGGAAGGTGTTACTAGGATGATGAGGCCCTGATGGTGCCAGGTATGATGGTGCCAGGAGCCAGACAGGAATTCAGTCACAAGCACAGGGCTCCAGGAGCAGGGCTGGAACATTGGGGTCCTGCAGCTCCCCACACCCTGGATCTCCTGGGGCTGAGCACCAAGCAGCACCAGAAGAACTCAGTGCAGCTGTAAGCATAGCCTGTCCCCAGTGCCATCACATTCTTCATGCTGTGGTGGTGGCCATGCAGAGCAGGATGAGAGCACCAGGCCCAACAAGAGCCCAGCGAGGTGCTGGGGCACAGGAGGGTAGTCAAGCAGGGACAGGCTGCTACCCCACAGCCCTGGAACCCCGCCATCCTGCCTCAGCCTAGCCTCCCCATGGGGTGTAGGGTAGCTTCCCATCACACTGCTGGCTCATTACTGGCACAAGAAGCAAGCGTCTGCCAGGATGGTGAACCCAAACCCTGCGGGGTCAGGGGTGCAGGAAACCTGCTCTGGTGTGTACCAACCTCTGAGAGCCAAAACAGGAAACCACCACAGCCGGTGATTGCTGCGGGCAGCGAGCCCCGGCACAGCAACGGAGAGCTCAGCCGGCACCGCAGCTCTGTTTCGGCTATCCCAACCATGCAGAAAACCCAACTGGTCACAGGGAAGCAGGACAGACCCACGAAAGCTCCCCACCCCACACCAGGACCCCAAGGAAGGTAGCAGTGGACACAGCACCGGAGGACGCTGGGACAGCAGAGCCAAGCAGGGAGCTCGCCGTGAACACCCCGGCCTCGCGACACTCCCCTCACACAATTCTTCCTGCTTGGCTCTGCAGCGCCAGGACATTCCCACATCTACCATCCCGTTTCCCAGTAGAATGCAGGAAAGGGCTGTTCAGCAGCTGGGGACTTACTGTAAATGGCACCACCTGCTCCTTACGTGGCAATTCCTCTGCAGGCCAGGGCCATGGGGACAGTTGGGAACAGGGACTGGAACATCTGTTCCCAGTGCACTGCTGGGAAGCACAAGCATGAGCTCTGCGGCACAGTCCAGGGCTGGCACTGGTGGCCTGGGCTGCAGGCCCAGGACAGGAGACAGCTGCTTGGGCTGGAGGAGGAGCAGGGTTGCAGCTCTGTGTTCCCAGAGCTTACCTGTTCCACAACTGCCACTCGTCTTGGGCCTCTGCCCCAAATGTGGTACTGCTCATGGTCCCTGTCCCAGCAGCAGCTCAGCTGGTGGTGACCTGGCCCAGAGCCTTGGTGGCTGGGGTAGCCATGGGGGCTGGCTTGGCCCTGGTTGATCCCAGGCCAGGCAGGGCTACAAGCAGGCAAGGAGCAGGGGATGGCAGCAGGACCCTGTGCCCAGGCCAGGAAGTATTTTGCGATGCAGCTGAGCCCAGCGGGCTGTGTACATCCCCATGGAAACCCCATTCTGTTGCTGCTTCCCCAGCCAAACCTGTGGCCAGCTCTGAGGAGCCAGCAGCTGTGGATTCCTCATTCCTTCCATCATCAGCTACACAAGCTGCTCTGCCCCAGCCCCCCCAGTCCCAGCTCTCTGCTGCCTGGCAGGCACACGGGCCCAGGGCTCTGATGCTCTTGCACCTGCACTCACAAGGAGCAGTGAGGTGCCAATCACCAGCTGTGGTCACTGTTGGGCACATGGCACGGCACAGGAGGTCCCTGTGGGTGCTCCAGCATTGGGCTGCCAGCTGCCTGGGGTGCGCTTTCCCAGCACAGCGCAGAGTCCTCAGATGACCCTGGCAGAGCAGTCATGGGCAGGTGCCAAACCCCAACCCTGGAGCATCCCTTGGCCTTGCATCAGCCCTGGCCTCGGCCCCAGCACAGGAGCCAGCGGTGGCAGCGCCACACACGTGGCTGGGGATGGGGCTCCCAGATGTGGGACATTGTGTCTGTGGTTCTGCCCTGCCCTCCTTTCCCATCCCCTCCTCACCAGTGCATGATGATGGGGGTCCTGAAGGTCCCCACCAGCCTGGTGGGCTTTGCCCATCCCACAGCTCCACAGGCCATCAACAGAGGGCAATTCCAGTCATACCTGTCGGGCAAGGGGCAATGCATGCTGGTGGTGCTACTTGGGCGAGGATGGGGCATGTGGCTGGCGGAGGGCACAGCTGGAGCAGATGTTCTCCAGAAGGACCCAGGGGCCCTGCCTCAGCATTTAACGAGTGGGAATGGGAGCACTTTACTGTAATTCCAGCAATTACATTGTTCATCCTTGGCAGCAGACACCAGTTGGTGTCCAGCACCATGGGATCACGATAAGCCACCTGGCAATGAGGCTTGGCAACACGCTGTGTCACCGGGCAGCCAGTCAAGGCAAGGCAGGGAAGGGCTGCGGAGCAAGGTGTGAGGTACGGTAAGGGCCCGCCCCAGGAGTTCCCGTCACTCGTGCACAGGTGCCAGTCGGGAGGGCCCTGGTGCCTGGGTTTGACTGCTGAGCCCACACAGCTGGGGATCCCCAGCCCGTTATGGTCCTGGCAGGATCCTGGCAGCCACTCATCATTGTGGCATCCTCAGAACCCACCAGCCCTGCTGGGCATGCTGAGCTGGAGCTGCCAGCAGCAGGATGTTCCAGCCACCCACACAGTGGGGGTTCAGGGCAGCAAAGTGCCAGCAGGCTGGAGGGGAGTCCCCACATGCCAGGTGCAGGAGAGGGCAGGGAAAGGGGAGGAGGCTGCCTGTCACCCCCATGGACCTGGCATCCCACCCTGCCAGCACCATTGCAGGTTCCAGGCAGGCACTGCCCCTGGCTCTTTCCCGTCATCACCCACACGCCCTGACCCAGCTGCCACATCCCCGGGTGGTCCCCGGGGCCACTCGGGAGAGGGGACAGTTGGCACCCCAGGGACAGAGTGGGAGCCCTGCTGAGTCATCACTTTGCTGTTCTCGTTTTTCCATGGTGCTGTTGTGCATTTGCTGGAAGCCAGCTCAGAGCCATGACTAATCTGTTCTCAAAACAAGCACAAAGCAAGCGGGAGGTTTGTGCAAACCCGCGGGGAGGAGGTGGAATCACAGCGCGAGGCTGGGCTGGGGAGGCAAGACACTGGAGCAGCTGGGAATGCCTAGCCACGGAGCAGCCCTGCAGGCAGCACCCACTTGTGTGAGGGGTGGGCACAGCAGAGCTGGGCAGGGGCGCCGAGAACCCCCAAATCTCCCTCCCTACAGCAGGACTAGGGTGCAGACAGCGTGCGGGACAGGCTGCAACAGGCAGGGCAGACAGGCGTGGGCCATCAGTACTCAGAACTCCACGTGCCATGGCCAGAGTTGGGGCTCTCACACGGGTCGTTCTGCCCTGCGGGAAAGCCACCGGTGGGGGAGGCCAGGGGGGAAGCACAGGAGTTTGTTCTGGCGGGAATCGGGCATCCATTGATTTGCTGTTATTAAAACCAGAGCTGCTGTCGGGAACTCCACAGCCTGGCTGCCCTCGCGCACTTCCTGGAAAGGGCCGTCCCGCGTGCCCTCACCAGCAGGAGACAGGGCCCCCACAGCACCTGGCAGCAGCAATGGCCCACACCGGGTTTGGGTGGCAGCCGGGACAGGGAGCCAAAGATTCAGTTCTGCCATTGGTGCCCACCTCTCTGCTGCCCAGCAGTTGACTCCCACCCGCCCACTGCCCCTGGCCTTCCTTGGCACTCCCAGCACTGCCTGCAGCGCTTAGGGCAGCCCTGTCACCCCACGGCGGGTGGGTGGTAGGAGGGCGCAGCGCACCCTGCTGAGCTGAGGAGTGTTTACTGGAGAGGCAAAGTCATTGCTTCCAGTGGGGGATGAATCACCCCTGTCAGGAATTCTGCCCGGGGGCTTTTCTGTAAGTGTGGTATTTCAACACTGGCTGCTGTGCCCTCACGGGTCCCCCCATCTTGCACAACCTCTCGCTGCGGGTGCTGTTCCCAGCCCCGGCCTCGCAGCCGCAGCAGCTGCCGAGGGGTGTGGGCACAGGGGTCCCGGCGGAGAGAATCCCTGCCCATGGCACGGAGCACGGCCCTGGGGCTGACAGAGCTGCGACAGGGCTAGGAGCAGGTCTTGTTCACAGCGTGGCACAGCTGCCCACTCACAGAGCTGCACACCCCAGTGCCCCACACGGCTGCCCCTGCTGTGAGTGGGTCCCTGCAGGGCCAAGGGCTCCCCAGTGCCACCTGTGCTCAGCACTGCACTGTCACCTGGCAATCAACTGTGGTTTGGAGCCTCCAGTTGCACTTGCACCCATGAGCAGGTGCAGAGAGGGGAAGCGGTGGATCCCAGCCACAGTGGGGGCTTCACTGGAGCATCTTCCCTCTGCTCTCACCAGGCACATCCCATGCCCTTTAGGGCTGATGGTTCCCCAGGCTGACGGGTGTGGGGAATGCTGGCAGGGTGGAGGTGTGAGGCTGCAGATGGAGGGCAGCTCCTGGCAGACCCCTACCCGCTGCCCCTGCCACCGTCCTGGTGCTGTCCTGCTGCAGAGTCACTGTCTGGGGAAACTGCTGACCTGGGGGGACACCACTGGCCCGGGGGCTGCACCACCACACACCAGGCTACTGGAGGGTAGGTGAGAAGGGGGCCAGAGCTTTTCCAACAGACAGCAGTGTCCCCGAGGAGCTCTGCAGCCATGCTGGGACTGGGGATTCCCTTGGTTTCCACACACAGCAGAAACTCTTTCTAAGCGAGAGCAGAGGTGTTTCTGGATAAGGGGGGAGCACACTCAGAGCGGGAACTAAAACATCACCTTTGAGACTTGTGGCTCCTCTCAGCCTGGCACAGCACAACAAACCTTCCTGCAGGTGAGGAGAGCAGAGCGCATGCCTGTGGGAAGCCAGAGATAAGAGTCCTGCTTCCCAAAGCCTCCTTTCCTGGACACAAGGCTGCCAGGAGCAGAATGCCTAAGCACCCGTTCCCAGGAGACCCTTCTTCATGGGAACCTGCAGCAATGCTTCCTGGAGACCTGGATGATTTGCCTGCCGCACTTTGCATGCCTGAGGCTGCCCAGGGACACATGGCCACAGCCTCCACTCCAAGGCAGGGCAGGCAGGGGGGCAAAGCCATTGTCACCCCAGTTCTGAGCACCCAACAGCCTCTCTGGGCCTGGGGAAGGGAGGTGGGGATGTGGGAAAGGTCAGGACACAGCAGCACCTCAGCTGTAAAAAGCTGTTTCATTTTTTGCTTTACACTTTCTGCTATTCCTGGAAACAACTGGAGTCGCTGCTCTGACCAGCCTCCTGGGAAGCAGCCACAACACCCTTGTCCCCCTCAGCCTCTGCACCTCTCCACCCTGCCAGGATGTTCCAATCCCAGAGGGGCTCCCAGCACCCAAGGGTTGAAGCCCCATGCACCGAGGCTGAGCGGCTCCATTGGAGCCCCACACATCAGCACCAGGCTGATTTATAGAAATCCAATGGCTGGGGCTGACGGTGCCTCCTGCCAAACCTCATTAACGGCTGGCCTGGGAGAAGGCAAACAGCTCATGCAGCAACAAGGAAATCCTTGTTTAAGCATTTCTGGCCATGCAAGGCCCTTCACCTCATGCCCAAGGGAGAAGGAGGAAGAAGAGGAGGTGAGGAGGAAGTGCAGGCTACAAGCCCCAAGCTGGCACCATCCTGGCAGCCAGGAAATCCAAGAAGGAGACACAAGGGGACACAGCAGGGTCTGCACAGGGAGGGAGCTCCCAGGATGGGATGTGAGCCAGGGGGAAAGCAGGAAGCCACATGGGCACGATGGGGACAGAGGGCTCCACGCTGCTGCAGGACCCTGCCTGCCCCTCAGTGCCCCCTGCTTCCACCCACGCTGGGTTCCCTGCAAGAAGTGCTGGCCATGGGCACAGTGAGCTCCGAGCACGCCAGGTTGTGTGGGAGGCTATGGGAGCCAGCACCAGCATGCCTGTCCACAGTGGGCACAGGGCACCAGCACAGCTGGCCTGTGGACATGGCGCCCTCAAGCTCTGGAGCAGCCTCAGCGACCTGCATATGCCTGCCGCACGTGTGGCTCAGGATCTATTTCATCATCAGGAGAAAAGCATTTACTGCCAATAAACGGGCTAATTAATTCTCCTCAAAGACCTCTCAATTATTCATTTCGGGCCGCAGAGAAAACAATTAGAGCACTTACCTCAGCCCTGGCTCGGCCAGTGTAGCAGCTGGCGGCAGGCAGGGCACGGCGGGGACGGCCCGGCACAGCTCCCGGCACGAACCCCCAGTGCCTGACCATCCCCGGCTCTACCCACCCGGCCGGAGTGTCCCGGCGGAGGGCTGGGGCAGGGCTGCGGAGCCGGCACAGAGCCACCAGCCCTAAGCCGTGACCGGCACCGGCGCTCTTCCAGGGTGCCCCCAGAGCTCCCCCCGCACCCAGGCTATCCCAGGGCCCCTGGCTGCCTCCTCCCCACAGCCCCTGGGCAGCCCGCACTGGGGTACCCCGTGCAGAGGGGCTTTTTCCCTGACGGTTTCTCTGTCTCCTTGGCCATTGGGATGTTTCCTCTGCTCTGCGGCGGGGTCCAGCCCCTGTTCAGTTGCACCCTGAGAAGGGAAACCCTCGGCATGGAGGGCACGGTGGGCTGGGGGGGGCCTTCCCGGCACGGCCGGAACCCACCGGGGCTGCGGCCGCAAAAGCCCCCGGGGACCAGGTCTCTCCCACCAGCTCCCGGTGCACGGCGGGTCAGGCTGTCCCCGCACTGGCGCCTCTGGGAGCCCCGCGAGCGGGACCATCGCCACCCCGGGCCAGGCGGGCAGAGTTCCCCGCACGTCCCTGGAAGGGCCGGGCCAGGCCGGGCGGGCAAAGCCTCGCGGGTCCCGGGCGCGGCCGGCCGGGCCGGGAAGGGTTAAGGGCGGCCGGCGCCCCCCCGGCGCGGAGGCCGGGCCTGTCGGGAAGCTGGGATCTCTGCGGCGGTTTTACTGGAAAAGTCGCTGCCGGTGGAGGGGGGGCACCCGCGGGCTCGCGGGCTGGGGACGGGGCACCGGCCGGGACCAGGCGGCCACCGGGCTCCAGCTCCGGCTTCGGCACTGGCCCGCGCGGGGCTCCGCCGGAGCCTCCCCGAGGCAGCCCGCGGCTCGGGGGCACAGCCTCGGCAGCCCCGGGACTCTGTCCGTCGGGGATCTGCCCTGGGCCGAAGCTCGTCCGGTTCCGTGTGCGAGCGGCGGCCGCCGCCTGCCGCAACTCGGGACGCCAGGGGCGCGGCGAGTGGGGGCACGACCCAACCCGGCTGAACCTGGAGCCGGAGCTCCCGGTGCTCTCGGGCATCGCCGTGCCGTTCCTGGAAGCAGGAAACTGCACAGCTCCGTGGCTCAGGACCCTCGGGGGCGATGGATGGCGGCTGCCACGACCCAGGTGGGACCGCAGCCCTCCAGAAAGGGCAGCGCCACCGCCAGCGCCAGTCCGTTGGGACGAGCTGTGGCAGCCCAAAGGACAGACAGGGTGAGCAGCACAGGCAAGATGGACAGTGTGGCCATAGGGCCAAGGCAGCCCAACAGGAAAACACCCTGAGCTCATGGTGAGCATGTTATGGTCACTGCCAGGCCCTGAGCCAGCCCTGGGCACCCGGCACAAGAGCCCTGTGGCCCGACCACATTGCCTGGGCCACAGACAGCTCCATGGCTGCAGCCACCAGCTCTAGGGAGGTTGGGAGCAGAGCCCACCGCCAGCCTGTCCCAGGGCAACCGTGTGTGCCAGGGGCAGAGGGCTCGGCCCCAGCCCGGTGATGCCTGGAGAGCTACAGCACCATGCCCCACTGCTCCACCTCACAGCCCCTCCTGAGCCTCCTGCAGCTGGGATGTGCCAGGGCTCAGCCTTGGGGATGTGCAGATCGAGCAGCTGGGCCTGACAGGGCTGGGATGGGGCTGACGGTGCGGCTGGTAGCAGGGGGGGCCCAGCTCCGGGAATGGGCCCCAGTGGCTGCCAGGCCTGTGGCAGGGAGTGGGGAAACCCGATCCTCCGCAGTGGGATCTGGGCTCCACTCCCGGTTCCCCAGCCAGGCCTCTGCTGCTAATTTTAGCCCTGGGGAGGCACAACTGGAGCAGAAGCTCAACCCAGCGGGGCAGGGGCTCAGCCCACTGCAGGAGCTGGCATGGGCAGGTGGAGACTACAGAGCTACAGTGAAGTGTGGTCCTGGGTGAGCCCCCAGCAAGTCCCCAGCTGCCAGCCAAGGCCACTGGCCAGGCACTGGCACTGCCCACCCTCTGCCCACACCCCAGTGCAGCCTGCTCAGCTGTTCCACACATGGCCACAAGCCCTCCCATGGGCCCAGTGCTGGCCTCACCAAGACCCACCATGGCCATGCTGGGCCCCATGCAGACAGGGTAAATCTGTGGGTGCTGGTAGTGAGGGGAGACCCCTGAACCAGGTCCCAGCCCGAAGCCCTGGGGAAAGGCATGGGGCTGGAGGATGAGGGACTCTGCAGAAGACACCCAGCCACACTACACAGTCCTGCAGAGGTTGTGGCTGCCACTCAGCAAAGGAGCCCCTGCTTGGCTGTGGACCCTGACTGGGCTCTGGGGGTTGCACAGTGCAGAGCCCTGCGCCGCCCTTCAGCTCCCTCAAGTCACCCCTCAGTGCTTGTTGGGGCTAGGCATGGGGATTGCCGGGATGGATGGGAGTTCTCTCCACTGTGGGCACCCTGCAGCCACCATCTACCCCACCGGGTGCTGTAGGAGTGGATGGGTGAGTGGCTCGGAAAGCCATGCTGAGGGATGCTCCAGCCACCCAGCCCTTCCAAGCAGAGAAAGCAGCTCCAAAGCCTGCCCTGCCCTATGGCAGCCACCCCAGGCACGGGGCAGAGATCCCTGGTCTAGGGCTCCACAGCTGCTCTTCCCCCAGCCCTTCACCTACGGCATGACCGGCTGTGCTGCCCAGCGCTTACTGGAAGAGGAAGCTGCCGGGAAGGCGGTGTGTGCGGTGGGGCAGCTTTGGGGAGGCTCAGCTGGGCTCAGCAGCCGGCACAGATCAGCTGTCCATGCTCCCAGGTCCAGGGCCAGTAACGGGAAGCGTCTGCTCTCAGTGACGGTAAATCAGATCGGGAAGATTAGAGGCCTTTTTGCCTAATCATGAGCAGCTTGAAGTTGGAGGACAAGTTCCTGGAACAAAGAGGAAATGGAGGCAGTAAATAAAGAAAAACTGTTAACATGTGGCCCTGCGTGTGAAAAATGTCTCATGAAGGACTCTTTATGGCTCACTTGTCTGCAGGGCTGACAGTGTGGGGGGCAACGGGAGTAGTGAGGGAGGGGGCTCCATGGGCGGGGGCACAGGCAGGGGCACAGGCAGAGGGATGCCAGAGGGGCGGCTGCAGTGGGATCAGGATGGAGAACCTGGCAGGGCCAAGGCTGTGGCGGCACATGTGGCAGAGTGAGGGAAAAGGCAGCAGCATGGCAGCGGACATGGCACAGGTGGTTGGAGCACAGCACATACACAAGTTGGCAGGGGCTGGGCAGCATGTGCCCCTGAGGGGAAGGGGCCCTTGAACGTACCTGCCCCAGTGATCCCCTGCAAGTGCCAAGACCTAGGTGCAGCAGACCTAGCAGCTAGCAGCAGGAAGGGAGTATGGCCCATCTGATCCAGCCTGACGGGGGGAGATGAGGGAGTCTCGTTGCTGCTCTGGGTACGTGCCCTCCTGCTCCAGGGCAGTGGGGATTTCTGCCGAGAGACCAGCGGGTCCCCTTAGAGCCTACAGAGAATGCTGAGATCTGTGGAGCTGCCCACAGATCCCAGAGCAGCACTGCAGTGCCAGTCCACCTGCGGTGCCACTGGACAGCGCATCAGCTGCTGCCAGGGCAGACAGAGCCAGAGCCGAAGCCAGTTCCCAGCAGACAGGCGACCCCGTGCCAGCCTTGCTGGCAGCGGGCGCAGTGTGGCAGGAGCCATCCCTGCTCAGCCATGGAAAGACTCGTGGATCCCCCTAGGCGCTCCCTCCCTTAGGACACTAAGGATGAGGATCCTGGCAAAGTGAGGGCCGCAGGACAGTGGGCGGCTGGGGCAGCCCCCACCCATGTCCCCCAGCGCCACTGTGGTGGGGGATGGAGGGATGGGGGAATGTAGGGACGGCGGCTTTGCAAGGGCTGAGCTGCCAGGGCAGCCCCGGAACGCGCGCAGTGCCCATGCACGAATCGCTCCCCCGCACCCGCCCCGGCGCCGCGTGCCTGGGACCCATTTCTCGGGGCGGGGGCCGGGCGATCCCGCCCCCGTCCGCGAGCCATTGCGGGGGGCGGTCCCGGTGGTCCTGGCGATGCGGGCGGTGCTGCGGTGGGGGTGGCTGCCCGGGCCCCGGAGAGTGTTCGGGGGAACACCGCCGTGGCCCCCCGCTGCGGTCCCCCCGCGCGCCGTGGACCTGCGGAGCGACACGGTAACCCGGCCGTGCGTGGGGATGCGCCGCGCCATGGCCCGCGCCGCCGTGGGCGACGACGACTACGGGGAGGACCCTGCTGTGAATGGTGGGCGGAGGGGACGGGCCTCCCGTGGGATCCCTGCCTACAGCCCCCCGGCCCGGGGGCAGCGGGATAGGGAGACCGGAGCGGGACAGGGGGCAAACAGGGACTTGTGGGGTTTTGGGCCCGCCCGGCGCTAGCCCCCCCCGGCCCTCTGTGTACCCCTGCAGAGCTGCAGCGCCGAGTCGCGAGGACTCTGGGAACGGAGTCAGCTCTGTTCGTGCCCACGGCCACCATGGCCAACCTCATCGCCGGTGAGTCCGCGGCGCAACCCCCCCGCGCCCGAAGGCTATGGAGTGCTACCCTTGGTGCCCCTCCCTCACGGCCTCTCTCTCCCAGTCATGTGCCACTGCCAGCGCAGGGGGGCTCAGCTGTTCCTGGGCCAGGACACCCACCTGCACCTCTACGAGCATGGGGGGGCCGCACAGGTGGGTGTCGCGGCCAGTCACGGTGGGCACGGTAGCATTGGTGGCAGTGCAGGCAGGGGCAGGAGGGCGGCCACGTGCTGCCCTCCTCTGGCTGCCAGGGCCGGGCCGGGCCGGGCAGAGGATCCACTGCCACAGCATCACCTGTATTGTCCCAAGCCACAGGCCGTGCCGGGAGTGGGGCTTGAGCACACCCGACGAAGGGAAGAGGAGGGCAGAGGGCCGGAACCCCTGTGTACCACCACTGTCCCCCTTGCACTACCACTGTCCCCCATTGGCTCCATACTCTGCCCTGCCCTGGGCGCAGGTCGCTGGTGTCCACTCCCAGGCACTCCCAGATCTGCCAAATGGCACCTTCGACCTGGACCAGCTGGAGCTGACCATCCGTGAGGCCCATGGCAGCCGGTACCACCCACGTCCTGAGCTCATCTGCCTGGAGAACACGCACAGCTCGGCAGGAGGACGGGCACTGCCCCTCACCTACCTTGGGCAGGTGAGAGCCCATAGATGATGCTGGCACAATCCTGCCTTGTGTGGGCAGCTGGGCCCAGCACGTTGGCACTACAGGGATGCCGGAGCTCAGAACATAGTTCATGGTGGCACCAGATGCCCCAGGGGTCCCTCCCAAACCAGCTGCCTCTCTGACCCCCAGGTTCGTGGGCTTGCTGACCGTTATGGGCTGCGGGTGCACATGGACGGCGCGCGACTGGTGAACGCAGCGGTGGCCCAGGGTGTGGAGCCGGCTCAGATCGCTCAGCACTGTGACTCTGTGTCCCTCTGCTTCTCCAAGGTGTGCTTGTGTGGGGAGGGGTTCCTGGGGCCAGTAGAGGCCAGCCCAAGCTGAAGCCTGGCCCTTGTTTGCAGGTGTCAGGCTAAGAACACACCTGGCAGGCTGGGCCTGTCCCCAGAAGGGGCAGCTGTCCCCAGGACATCTGGGGTGACCTGGCTGGTGGCTCCTCAGGGCCTGGGCGCCCCAGCCGGCGCAGTGCTGGCAGGATGCAGGGAGTTTGTCACTGACGCCTGGCGTGTGCGGAAGCTGCTGGGCGGGGGGATGCGGCAGGCGGGAGTGCTGGCAGCCGCTGCCAGCATCGGGCTCCAGCACGCAGAGGCAACACTGCGCAGAGACCACGACAACGCCCGGCGCTTTGCAGCAGGTACCTCAGGGCCCCACGGTGTGCTGGGATGTAACAGCACACCTGGCACTGCCCAGCACCACCGTGGTAATGGTGGCTTGGGCACCATCCCTGGATGGCTATACTGGGTATCCAGCCAGGTGAGGATGCTGCTGGGATCCTCACCTGGCTGGAGCGCCAGGATGATGCCAGGACTGTCCCCATGCTGCCCATCATGACCCTGGTACCACATAGGGGAAAACAGCTCCCCTTCAGCCAGGACCTGGGGCAGGTAACCTCTCCCAGGTAGCCAGGTGCTGGACTTGCACTACCTCGGCCTCCCACAGGAATCCATGTGCTGGACTCTCCCCTCTGGTCCGTCAACCTGGCAGCAGTGGAGACCAACATTGTGATGATAAATGTCCAGGGGGTCTGGCCATCCCCTGCCGAGCTCTGTGACCGCCTGCGTGCTGTCAGCGAGGAGGAGGTGGCCGAGACCAGGCAGGCTGTCAGTGTCTTGCTGCTCCCCTGGTCAGCACACACTGTACGTGCTGTCTGGCACCGCGACATCTCAGCCCACGACACTGAGCTCGCAAGGAGAAAGCTGGAGTTTGTGGCCAGGAAGTGCCAGGAGGAGCTGGCCTTGGGACTTCATCCACCTCCTCCAGGCACCAGGGGAGCCTGAGCATTCTCCCAGCCCCGCAGGTGCAGCAGTTAAGCAGCTTGAAGCAAGGACTGGGACCAGTCGCTTTGTGCTCCAGGTATGTTCCCAGCCGTCTGAAACTTGACATCTGCCCTCACAGTCAGCCTGACAAACCAAGCCAAGCCCAGACCAGGGGAGACCCCAGCCCTTGAGGCAGTCAGTGCACAAAATAAATGTGTTTTGGTGGTACTGTGGTTGTGCAGGATGTTTTCTCTCAAGCGTGCTCCTCTCCTGGCTCTGCAGCAGGGACATCATCATGGCCAAGGTTCCCATGGAGGGACAAATGCTCCTGAGGATATGGAAACATCTCAGCCACAGAACCAGGGTCACTACACAGCAGCACCAAGGTCTGTGTCTGGCCAGGACTGTCCAAGGAGCTCGAGCCCAGCCTGTACCAGATGGCTCCATCACCCCCATTCCCAGAGGTTTATGTCATTCCAGTCACACAGCTGCAGGTGGGCTCCCCAGGCTTCCCTGTCACGTTCTGGGTCAGCAAGTCCTGGAACTCTGCACTGGAAGAAGGGATTCCCTCAGCAGCAGTTTTGTTGGGTGTGCATTCACTGGCTCCCTGGGAAGCACTACCCCAGGCAGCAGTAATTTCCATTTTATTTTGTTTTGGCAGTGCGCAGTTTAAAGGACACTGAGGGAACAAACTTCATGACCTGATTGCACAGGCAGAGCCTTGCAGCCCTCAGTCCCTGTGCTCCGGTGGGCAGGAACATCCTAGGGAAGGGGCACCAGCCTAGGCTGGGCTGAATGGAGAAGACATGGTGGGGGTCTGAGGCAGTGGCTGCCCTGTGTTGGAATGAGGAGGCAGTGGGCAGGGGGGATGCCAGATGGCTGTTGTTGCTACGCAGGGCCATGGTCCCCATCTGTTTGCTCCCGACATGCCATCACGCTCTCGAAATCATGTTCAGAATCACCTGGGATGAGGAACCAAGTCCTGTTAGCAGCGCTCAGCCCCGCACCTCCCTGCAGGGAGGTGGCAGCCAGCCCTGAGTCCACCTGATCTGCCTTGGCACAGTTCTCCTGCTTACCTGGGTGAGGATGTAGCTGTCCTCTGACAGCTTCTCAATGATGTCAAAGTGATCCACACCAGCCAGATCCAGCAGGGAGACAGACCAGCCGGCTTTGCGCAGGGCCTGCACAGAGAGCAGTGCTGCCAGGATGGACCCCAAACCCCACCTGCCCTGGACAGGGCGGCAGGAATAATGTCTTGACAAGGACTGGTGTCCTCCCATGAGCCAGAAACTGCTCTGGTCTGGCATAGAAGCTCTTCATCCCTGTTGGGCAGGTTGGTGAGGGCCAGCTGGAGCAGTGTCCCCACAGAGCCAGGCAGGGTGCTGCTGGAGCTCACCTGGCCATGCTCCTGTGACTGCCTGGAGCTCACCTGACTGTACTCCTGTGATTGCCTGCGAAACTCTGGGGAGTCGTGCTGGGCCACAGCCACGAGCACCTCACAGGTTGCTGGCACCGCTGGGGTGACACGTCTCATAGGGCTGTTCCTCTGGGCCACCTCCCTGCAGGAGTCACCCCACTGGCAGCTAACTCACCCCTTCGCTCCGGAAGCACCCATGCCCTCAACTGGGCTCATCAGCTGGGGCAGGTACAGGGGCAGAGTGGCTGCAGGGCCGCTGGCATTTGCCTGCCTGTGCCCTGTCCCCATGGCTGTCCCTGTAGCGTGCGGGCTCACCGGCTCATGTTCAGAGCATCATTCACATAGGTGTGCAGGATGGGCTCCAGGTCATACACGCCGCTCACCAGCACTGCTCCTGGAGGCAGAGGTGCTGGCAGGTGAGGAGCTGCAGCCTAGGTGGCTCCTGCAGCCTTGGGGACCTCATCGTCGGTCGGCTGGGGCTCCTTAGCCCCACAGCCCCATCCCAGGTGCAGAAACCATTTCTCCCTCAGACCCTGTGCTGGGATATGGCAACGCTACCTTTGATATCTGGCACCACTTGGAATTCCGTCCAGTCCGTGGACAGCACCATGGCTGCCAGCTGGGCTCCTGCTGAGTGTCCACACAAGTAAATGCCTCTGGAAGGAGAGAGCAGTGAGCCAGTACAGGGAGCAATGGACAGGAACACGTAGGGACACTTACAGACACTTTGCTCCATGCAGAGGAAGTGGGACAGGGCGAATGCGGCAGCTCAGATGTTTCCCAATCCATCAGCTGCTGCCTTGTGCAGTGACAGGGATTGTGGCAACAGGCACTGCCTTGCACTTGGACCAAGGTGCCGAAGCCTGTGTCCTGGCACAGGGCTCGTTTGCCCCCCCCAGCCACCCTCACAAACCAGCACCCCATCGGGAGCTGCTCACCTGATCCTGGGATACCGCTTCAGCAGGAAGGCGAGGCTGCGGCGCACCTGCAGCACCATGGTGTCCATGTGGCCTGAGCAGAGGGCAGAGGGCAGGGTTGGAGGGCGCCAGGCCACGTAGGCAGCTGCAGCCTTTGCAGAGCACCACCTACCTTTGGGAGCTGTGTCATACCCCACCGCCACCACTGCCACCCCCTGCGACACCAGTGGGGGGGCTGCAAACCCTGAATCGTCCTTACTGGGGGAGAGAGATGCTGACAGGCTGTGGGGACTGGGGGCTGCTGAAGCCAGCTAGGAGCCGGTCAAACCCCATGTACCCAGAGCAATTCCCAGTGTCAGGAGAAGGGGTCAGTAAGAGTCAGTGAGGGGGTCCCTTGCCGAGGAATCCCTCACCGACAGCCCACCTCACCTCAAGCACTGCCAGTATCCACCATGGATGTAGACCAGGACCGGGAAATCTGTGCAGTGCAGTGGGGGATGAGCACGGGGTCCAGCCCCTGCCCACTCCTGTCCCCGCCACCCCTGTCACTCACTCTCAGAAGGGTCAGTGGGAAAATAGATGTCCAGCTTCTCCCCGTCTCCGTTGCCATAGGGGACGTGCAGCAAGGTCTGCGCCATCGCCCGGGCTCGCTCGGTTCCTGCGGGGCGGGAGGCGGTGGAACAGGGGGCCGTGGCACCGAGCGCAGCCCCTTTCCGGGTTCCCCCCGTTCCCCACCTGCCGCCGTCACCGCGAGGTGGGCGTCGATGATGGTGTCCCGGTCGAGGCGGGGAGACCAGCGACTGGGAGAGTACTGATCCTCCAGCGCCTGCGGGGAAGTAATGGGGATGCGGGGAGGGCAGCGCCGCTGGGGCGGCGGGGGCCGGGAGAGACCCCCAGTCCCGCGGCCCGGACGAGAACCGCGCGCTGCCCACTCCGCGGGCCCTGCCTCGGGGCCGCTACCTCCGCGGACATGTCCCGCCACCCGCCCATGCTGCAGCCGCTGCCGGGGCCGCTCCCGGTGCCGGCCGCGCGGCCCTTGCCCGTCCGTGGGCGGGGCCAGAGTCCGGGGGCGGGGCCGGTCCGCTTCTATTGGCCGCCCTGGAGGCGAGGCAGGAGCATGGGGCGGACCAGAAACCGGGGGCGGGGCCGCTCCCCTGTTGGCCACCCGGGATCGGGAAGGCGGTGCCGGTGGGCAGAGGAAAATAAGAATTTTGGCGCCCTTGATCCCATTGGTCAGCGCGGCCGCGCTACTGCGCGAGCCCTTCCATGATTGGCTGGCATGACGGCGGGTGGGTGCGAGGCCTCCTCCGATTGGCTGACGCGGCCGCGCCGAAGCGACGCGCGCGGGCTCGGGGCGTCAGTCCGCCATGAACTGCCTGACGGTGCCAGGTGTTCACCCTGGCTCGCCCAGCCGGCCCCGCGGGCAGATACAGGTATGGTACCGCCCCGGGCACGGGCTCTGGGGCAGATACAGGTACTGCCCCGAGGCATCGGGTTGGGGGTAGATACGGGTACCACCCCGGAGCAGCGGGCCGAACGTGCTGCGGGGCAAGGGACCGCACCGGCACTGGGTGGAGCCGGGGCTTTCTGGAGACCCACTGTTCTGACCCCACCGTTCTGCCTTCAGGTGATCTTCGGGCCCATGTTCTCCGGGAAGAGGTAGGTCCGGAGCGGGTGGCGCAGGGCGGGGCCCGGGGCGGGCCTGGGCTGAGGCCCACTAACACCGTGTCTCGCAGCACGGAGCTCATGCGGCGGGTGCGCCGATTCCAGCTCGCCCAGTACCGGTGCCTGTTGGTGAAGTACGCTAAGGACACACGCTACGGCTCCTCCGGGGTCTCCACACACGACAGGTGAGTTACCGGGGCAGGAGGACCTCCCCACCTCCACGGGGCTGCCTGGCCCGGTCGGCTAAACCCCCTCCCTGCCCACAGAAGCACCATGGAGGCACTGCCCGCTGGACTTCTCCAGGACGTGTACCAGGAGGCGCTGGGTGCCGCCGTCATTGGCATCGATGAAGGCCAGTTTGTAAGTGCTCGGCTGGGGTGGGTTTGCTGGACTTTGCGGGACACAGGCTCCTCAACACCCTGTGCAGACCACGATCTGAGTTCTTTGTAAGAGGAGATGGGAAGAAATGCCCTGGTGCAGTTTGATCCAGATAGACTGCTTGTAGTCAAGCCCACCTTTCCTGTAATCCCTGCAGGCAGAGGACAGTGGGACTGGAGCCCATTTCACAGACAGGACACATGGCTCGGATTTCCCTTGTTCCTGGTGCTGCTGTGTGGGCATGCGCCGTGGAGTCTGGAGCCAAGTGCTGCCCCCCATCCCTCCTTACGCTGTGCCTGTACCCCCTCCAGTTCCCAGACATTGTGGAGTTCTGTGAGACGATGGCAAACACCGGGAAAACCGTCATTGTGGCTGCTCTGGATGGGACTTTCCAGAGAAAGGTAAAACACCCATTTTGATACAGCAGCTGCTTTGGTACCCTCATGGAACCTACCCAGCAGCATCTTCCCTGCTGTCTTGCACAGGCCTTTGGGAGCATCCTGAACCTGGTGCCACTGGCAGAGAGTGTGGTGAAGCTGAACGCTGTGTGCATGGAGTGCTTCCGGGAGGCCTCCTACACCAAGAGGCTGGGAGCAGAGCGGGAGGTGAGTTCCCTTGGAACAGAAACTGCTTCACCTTGCCAGTCCTGCTGGTCCAGAGAGGTTCCCTCAGGGGAGTTGGGCTCTACAGTCACTCTCCAAGTTTCTCTGCTAGGTTGAAGTGATTGGAGGAGCCGACAAGTACCACTCAGTGTGCCGAGCCTGCTACTTCCACAAGCGACCCCAGCAGCTTGGGCCAGAGAACAAGGAGAACGTGCCCCTGGGCCTGAGGCAGCTGGAGACAGCTGCCCCTCGGAAGATTTTCACTTGACTGCTGGGAAAATGGATGGGAAGAGAGCTCAGGGCTGCAGCTAAAAGGCACCATGTCTGCCTCCCTCTGCTTTTGGCAAACTGTTCAGTGCCTCAGCCCTCCCAACCCAACCTCCGCTGCTCCCCGCACCAAGCGCCATAACTGAGGATCCACCAGGCCTGATGCCGGGGGAGAAGCTGAAGCAGAAGCCTGGCTAGAGTGAGTTCCCAACTCAGAACATGGAGAGAGACAAGCATAGCCAGTGATGCTGCCACACACAGGCCCGGGGGCACTGCACATCAAGCCAGGCTGCAGGGCTGCTGTTGCTCACCGTGGCTCTGGCCAGCTCTCTGGGTGCTCTGTGTGTGCACAGGCTGGCACTGGTGCTGGGTCTGGTGCCTGTGAATGCAGCCCTTCTCTCTCGTGCTCTGTTGCTAAATTCTATGTTTCTCAAGACAATGTACAGCCATTAGTATTTTAAATGCAATTTTTAATTTCCTTTTTTAATAGTATGAGGTAACTTGTCTCTTGTCACAGAGCTGTGGCGCAGATTTTAAACTGACACACATGGCAGCTCAGCCCTGGGCAGGCCCTCGGCCTCTCTGTCTGCTGGCACACTCACTTGTTTTACTGCCTTGTCAGTTATTGTTGAAACAGGAGAGGGTGAAGAAAGGCCAGATTCAGCCTAGCAGCTGGCTCTTCTGAGGTGTTGAACGTCAAAGGGCTGGCCATGGTCTAGCAGGCTGTGACAAGAGTCCTTTGGAAGAACTGTTCCCAGGAAGAACCTCCTCCTAGTTCAGGGCAGTTGTTCTCAGATTCAAGGTTGGTGGTGCCTCTTTGGTGCTGTGTTACCTGTGAAGGGTATGGAGCCTCAGGGTTTCATCTACCAGGATCTGGGCACTTATTCCAGTGAAGATGCAGCTACTTGGCAAAGGGGCTCTCCTCTGAGGAGCTGGTTCTCCACTCTAGCCTTGTCTCTTGCTCCCTCCTGAGCCTTCCAAGATTCTCAAGGCTGACTCTTCCTCTGCTCTAACCTGACTGAAGGATCCTCTTCCCTCTTTGCTTGACTCAGCTTCTGAAAGGTTGTTGATTCCTTACTCCTTGCAAAACTGTTTTTCCTTGGAAGCCAGGATCCACAGACTCCAAGCAGTAGCTCTTTGTTCTGCTCAGGCGAGATCTCTGCATCTGAGTGCATCTGTTTGCCTGTGCCCTGGAAGGCTCAAAGAGCCGCCTGAACTTCCCCTACTCCCTCCATGTTATGGGTGAGAACAATTGTACTCACAAGCACTGGAGTACCAACCCTGGGCTTTTCCCCCAGGGCTGGGGAGGGTGCTGCTGCTGCTGCTGCTTTAGGTTAATAAATAATTAACCTCTCTGTGTGTGTTTTCTAGCAGAGCACTCCAGGGAGGCTTCCTGGCTGTGACCAGTGAGATAGCATGGGCTGGTCACTGCAGCAGTCACAGGGTGGGAGGGCCACTCACAGGGCTGGTGTTTGAGCTCTGCTCAGACCAAGGAGCATGAGGAGGGTGGCCTAAAAATAGCCACCAGCATGAGTGTGCTGTTTGCAGCGCAGCAGTTGGCAGGGGCTGCACTGCCCTGCCTGGCACCCCCAGCCCTCGGAGGGGAGAGGGCAAGAGTCCCTTCTGCTTCCCCAGAGACAGAAGGCACGAGGTGGCTCACGTGGTGGCTTGGTGAAAAAGTTTATTCCAACCCTACAGTGACAAACAACTACTTGAACACTGGCCTCAGCAGCAACAGCCCACGTGGCTGCTGGGAACAGCTTTACCACAGCACAGCAGCAGCATGACCTGAGACAACAGCCCTGCAGGCACCTGATACGGCCGGAGTGCAGGCAGGAGCTGGGGAAAGGGTGCAGGAGCACAGCCTCACATCAGGAGAAGCAGTGCTTAGAGGAAGGCACATAAGGGAAAAAAAGTGTTCCAGGACTTTCCTCAGCTGGAGCAGCCATGGCCCTGCTGAGGGATCCCAGTGCTTGCTGCTCCCACAGATTCCAGACTGCATCATCCAAGCACCAGCAGCTCTAGCGCAGGCTGGGGGAAGGCACAGCGCGGCATTAGAGGCAAGAGAAGAGGGGGCTTTGGCAATAGCTCACCCAGCAGCAGCCGAGGGGGAAAGGCATGGGGAGCCGGCACAGGCAGGAGCCAGGCCCGGCTGTGCTATGGCAGCGAGAGACAGCACTTGGCGGGGGGATGCAGCCAGAGAGCTGAAAGGCACTGGAGACGGGATGGGCTGGGGCAACAGTCACAGGGGCAGAGCCTGGCCAGGGTCAGGGGTTATGAACCAAAACCCCCCTGCCAAGGCTCCACAGTGAGAGCAGAGGGTCATCCATGCCAGGGCCACCCGCACACCCACCCTCCCACTGCTGCAATGCTCACCCAGCAACTGCAAATCACCACTGTGTGCCAAATCACTCACCACACGCAAAAGCTCTGGATCCCACCTTGGGGAGCTCAGGTTCAGCACCAGGAGCAGGCCCTCCTGTGCCCCACACCGAGGCCCACTCGCCTTCACACAAAGCAGCCATCACCCTCCCGCCCCTCTGTCCCCTCCAAGTCGCAGATCCCTCCCTCCCACCCCGCAGAAGGAACTGCGCTGGTATAGCCATCCCGTAGGCGCCAGACGGGGCTCAGTACACTGGTGGTGGCTGATACCCCTCCGGGGCCTCTGCCGTTTGGGTGAAGGGCGGCTGCTGGTAACTCTCATGGCTGATGTTGGGATAGCTGGAGTATGGAGCCGAAACCTCTGGGCTGGGGTCAACATAGCTTTGAGCAAAGTCCTCCACCCCCATTTTGTACCTCTTGTAAGCGAAGGTGAGCAGGAGGCCCTGCAAAGAGGAGGGGGCAGCAGCATCAGGGCCATCCCAGGCTGTGCAGCGCAGGGGGCCCCTCCGCACTCCCCCCAAGTGGGGCAGGGTAGTTTGCTCACCCAGGAGAAGATGGAGAAGAAGCTGAAGGTGATGGCGGCACGGGCAGAGTCTGCCACGATGTACACATCCTCGGCTTGTGTCCAGGACCACTGGTTGGTCAAGAAACAGAACCCGATAAACCACAGGAAGGTCCAGAGACCTGCAGGGGGAAGCGGCATGAGGGGCCGGGGCTGGTCCTGCTACTCCTGGGCAGGTCCCCGGGCCAGACCCTGCTCCACCGTGGGGGCTGGCACAGGCGTCTGGCCACAGGCAGTCAATTCTCGGGGCGCTCAGCAGCAGCAGCAGCAGCAGCAGCAGCAGCGCGTGGCCCGCGGGCAGCGCGCCAAGCGGGAGCGACTCCCTTCGCCAGGCACCGGCAGCCACGTCACGGGACAAGGCGGCCATTGTGGCAGCGACAGGAGGCACAGCTCTGCCCCGCGCCCCTGGTACCTGAGAAGCCGAGGTCGGCCAGGACCAGGTACTTGCGGTTGGTGGTATTGCTGATCTGGGGGAAATAGACGTCCACCATGAAGAAGAAGATGCAGGCGAGGAAGGCGAGGATGCCGATGCCGATGCCGTAGCGACAGGCGTCCTCGTTGTGGTTGAAGACGCAGAATAGTCGGGGGTCCTCGGCCCGGCTGATGTAGCCATCCCCAAACAGACAGGCGAACACGATCAGGGCGAAGACCTACGGGGCGGAGCCGGTGTCCGGTGGGCGGCATCGAAGCGGGGGGGCCCTTCGGGGGGCGGGGGACGCAGGCCTGAGCCCGGGGGACGCCGGCCCAGGCCCGTCCCGACGGGGCTCTCCCGTCCCCTCCCGCCCCGCCCCGCCCCGGCCCGACTCACCGCACTGACGATCCGCGCCAGCACCTGCGGCTGCTGCACGAACTGGACCAGGTCGAAGGCACCGCCGGCCTTGGCCGCCCCGTAGGCGCCTCCGCCGCCCTCCATCGCGCTCCGCCGCCGCTCCTGCGCGGCACCGCCCCGGGAGGGCCGGGCCGGGCGGTCCCGCGGCGCCGGGGCGGGGCAGGGCGCGCTTGGGCTAGTGGGACCGGAGCTCCCCCGCCCGGGCACGGAGTGCTGCGTTGGTTCCGCACCGCACCCCGGTGTCCTTCCTTCCACCTCGGTGTAACGGGGGACCGGGAGCGTCTGCCCCACGACACGGCCGCCGCCGGGTCCCGGTGAGCGCGACCGAGGGGAAAGGGGGGCTTTTGGGGAGCTCCCACCGCCCCCGTCCGGTACGGGGAGGCGGCGAGAGGGACGGGACGGACAGTCCTCGGTACTCCCCGCCCTCCCCGCGGATCCGCACCCACATGAACCACGGCCCCTTCAGTAGGCGGCGGGATCGCCGGGGGGCGTCCCGTCGGTTCCCAGTACTGGGGCGAGCGGGGCCTGACGGGGAGCCCTGCGGCGGCTACCTGCCCCGAACAGCCTTAGCCCGCCCGGGATGGAGCTGCGGAGCCCGAGCGCGGTGGAGGAGGGAGAGTAGGCGAGAAAGGAGACGGTGCTGGGCACCGGCGGGAGCGGGCGGAGGAACACGGTGCGGAGCACGGGGATCTCTGTTCCGATGTATCCTCCTGGGGCCAGTTCGGGCCCTTCCCGAGCAGAGCGCCGTGGCTGATGCTCGACTGCTCCGTCTCTGTCCCGGAGGGTCGCGGGACGGCGGGCAGGCTCCTCCCGGGCGGGACCCGCTCGACGGCGGTACCGCCCCATCCGCCCGCTCTTCCTTCCTGCCGCCAAGCTGGGCTGGACGCGGGGTTAGTCCCGGTTTAGCCCTTCAGACTCTGCCCCCTCCTCCCTGCCCCGGACCTCGCACGCAGCGACTCCGGCTCCATCCCCGTCTCGCAGGCCGGCAACTCTTGGGAGCCGCGGGAACCGGGGAAGTCGTGATAACCGGGGTTCGGCGGAGGCCGGGACCACTGACGCCCGTCCGCTCGCCACGGCAGGGCCCGTGTAGGAGGGACCGGCTCAGCCCCACAGGATGTCCCAGCCGCCCTCCATCACCCTCCATCTCCCCGACGGCACCGATAGCGATGGGTGAGTGTGACCCTTCTGCTGCCCCGCCGTGCCCCGGGTCCTGCACCCCAGCGGCACAAAGCAACGACCCTGTGCTCTGCAGGCACCGGGTGCCCGTGCCATCATTTCCCTGTGTTCCTGCAGCCAGGAGCCCAGCCCAGACAATGAGAGAGCCCTGCACACGTCCTTCCACCAGCTCATCCTGGAGCAGAGCAGCTTGATCGAGGCAGGTCTGGAGCTGGAGATGCAGGAGAGGAACAGAGGTAAAGCACTGCAGCCACAGTCAGGGCAGGCCAGGGACAGTGTGTGTGCCCAGAGACATCCACTGGCCCTGACACTCCTTGGGCCAGCTTTGTGACATGTCAGTGCTGTAGCCAGAGCATTTATAGGAATCTGCTGATGCTTAGACCAGTGCAGTCCAGGTCAGACTGGATCTAGCATCCTTGGAGAAGGGGGTACTCTGGGAAGAATACACACCAGGGCACACACCTGGCCTCTGTGCTGGAGCAGAGCAGCAGGGACACAGACATGAGCCACAGGTGCTCTACATCCTGCCTTCCTGCCGCCAGAGTCCCCAGCCCGCTTGGCTACTCCCGATGCTTGTGCCTTAGCCTGGCCAGAGCCTGGACAGGGTGAGCAGCACCCCAGCTACTCCTCTACCTCCATGCGGATCTTGGCCAGCATGCCCAGCCGCACCATCGGTAGGTGCCACCCATTTTCCCACCCTTCCCCAGCCCCTTGGAGAGCTCTTGTGCCTAACCTGCTCTCGTGTGGCTGCCCAACCCCTGCCCCGCTCTGGTCCACAGGACGCAACCTCGGGGCCATCATCTCCCAGTACTGCAACCGCACGGCCCAGCTGCGGCGCAGGAGCAGGAGCAGCCGCCCACCCCTGCAGCAGCTCTGCCGCGCAGCACGGCCCAGCCTGCGGCAGTATGACCTGGAAACTGACCCCGCCAGGGCCACGCTCGAGGGTGAGGGTCCCCCAGGGTGTGAGCAGGCAGTGCCGGGCACTGTCCCTGCACCGGGTTTGAGACAGGCATGCCATGATCTGGCCAACCATGTCCCATTGAGTCCTTTGTGCCCCAGACAAGCGGAGCCTACTGGTGAAGGAGCTGCTGAGCCTCTCATCCAGCCAGTGCAGCCACATGCTGCTTACCATGCCCATCAGCCTGGCAGAGAAACGCACCCTCCGGTAGGTCCCCTCCCATCAGTCCTGGCCAGGCAGGGCTCCCACAGCTGAAGCCATCCCAGGACCTGTGGCACCCTCTGACACCCCTCTCTGCTGGGCAGGCAGCAGCTGAGTGGGCGGAGGGGCCCCCTGAGGCAGCAAGACCAGCACTGGGCCCCCTCCTCACCTTGTGGTTGGTCCAAGGTCTGCATCATTCTTGTAAGTCAGGGGCACAGACTTGCACAGCCTGCCATCTGGGCTCCAGTGCAGGCTCCACCCTCAGTGCTCTCCCAATTTTCCCTCTCCGCAGGGCTGCCGAGGTCTCTGGTACAGGCTCCTCTCCCTGCTGCGCACTGCACAGCCCTGGCACTACACCCTGAAACAGATCAGCAGCCGCTTTGGCTCCAGTGTCCTCTCTTACTTCCTCTTCCTCAAGACGCTCCTTATGTTCAACTTCTTCTCATTCCTCATCCTCCTGGCCTTCGTGGTGGTCCCACAGGCTGTGTACCCCACTGTGTCAGCCAGCCCCTGGCTCTTCACCAGCCTTGAGCTCCTCACGGGAGCAGTAAGCATGGCTTGGGCACCCCCAGGACAAGAACTGCTCCAGGCCTGGAGGGCAGCCCCACATTCCTGCTGCAGTAATATACCCCTGTTCTTGCCCTTGCACAGCCTGGGCCCCAGGACTGCCAGTGCTGTGGGTGGAGAAGGGGGTGCTGCCCTAGCACAAGGCTCTGTGTCCTTGAGGCTGGCACAGAGGTGCCAGGCTGAGCAGGGAGCTGCGGGCACTGCTGAGCTCACTGTGGGCCCCATCATGTGCTTTCCCACAGGGCTACTTTACACACTCGCTGCTCTACTATGGTTCCTACAGCAACGTCACCCTAAATGACCCCTGCACCTCCAGCCCCAAGGGCAGCATGTGCCCCCTCACAGCCCCCCTGCTCCCGTACAACATGCCACTGGCCTATCTGTTCAGCATTGGGGTCTTCTTCCTTGTCACCTGCGTCTTGCTGGTGTACAGGTGGGTTGACAGCACCTGTGGCACTGCCAGCTTTCCCCTTCACCCAGCCCCACTCCCTGATGCCCTCTCCCTCCCTGCCCTCTCCCCTGCAGTGTGTCCTGCTCTTTTCAAGAGAGTGTGGGAAGCTCCATGGGGGACCTGGCCATCAAAGTCTTCTGTGCCTGGGACTTCAAGGTGATCCAGAGGCGCTCGGTGAAGCTGCAGTGTGAGAATATCTGCACCCAGCTGAAGGTGAGGAGCTGGGCGATGCAAACACCTGTGATCCCAACCTTGCACCAGTGCTTTGCCCATCACCCCTCTGTGTCCTGCTGGAATCCAGCAGGATGAAACCTTGCTCCAGACCCAAAGCGGGTTTGGCTGCTCTGCCTCTGCTCTCTTTCAGGAGCTGCTGGTGGAGCAGCGCTCCCGCTCCCACTCTAGGAGCCGCTGGCAGTGCCTGGGGCACTGCATCGTGCTGCTGTTGGCCTGGGTCCTGGCACTGGGCTCAGTGCTGGGCTGCGCACTGGCTGTGCACTACTTCTCAAAGCACATGCACGTGGTGAGTGCCATCTCTTGCCCTGGGATCTCCTGCCCTGGGGTTGGAGGGACAGGGCTGGGATACCAGGGAGAAAGGCAGGGACAGCACCATTGCAGCTTTGCTCCTGGCCTGGGCATTTGCTGCTCTCCCCAAGGACACTACACCTGGCTGTCAACAGCTGTGCACTTACCCTGGTACCTGTTCACCAGGTTCAGCAGGAGCAACGAGTGCGGGGCAGTGACAGATGGCAGCAAGAAGCCATCCTGTTGGTCCTGCCCCTCGTGGTGTCCCTTCTCAATGCGTTGATGCCCCACCTGTTCAACTTGCTGGCAATGTGGGAGAAGCAGGACTCCCCTGTGACACAGGTCTACGTGGCAATCTCAAGGTGGGCTGGCTGGGGACATGGTGGAGGGAGCGTCCCCCCTCCATCCCCTGGGCTCAAGGGTTTCTGGCCCTGCTCCTGCTCCCCAGGAACCTCATCCTGAAGACAGTCATTCTCATTCTGCTCTGCTCCCAGTGGCTCAACCAGAGTGTTGTCTGCTCGACAGAGGAGGTCGGTACTGGTGCCCCACGGCCATGCAGGGCTGGGCTCAGCATGGGATTGTGCAAGGAGCTGGTGGCTTCTTCCTTATTAGATACTGAGAAGAAATTCTTCCCTGTGAGGGTGGTGAGGCCCTGGCACAGGTTGCCCAGGGAAGTTGTGGCTGCCCCATCCCCCAGTGTTCAAGACTGGGTTGGACAGGGCTTGGAGCAACCTGGGAGAGTGGAAGGGTGTCTGCCCATGGCAGAGTGGGGAAAGAGGTGAGCTTTAGTGTTCCTCCCAACCCAAACCATTCTGTGATTCAATACCACCCTTGCTTTTCTCCCCAGTGCTGGGAGACGTGTGTGGGGCAGGACCTGTATCGCTTCATAGTGATGGATTTCATATTCACCTTGCTGGACACACTCTTTGGGGAGCTGATCTGGAGGTAATGTGCCCCAAGACGTGACTCCCCACCAGTGTGGCATCCCCACACAGTCCCGGGTCTCCAGTGCGCCCATGCTCTGCCACCATGGAAGGGGGAAGGCGGGGTACAAGGGTCCCCCAGGCAGTGTGGGAGCAGAGTTCCGCTCTTCCCCAGGCTGATCCTGGAGAAGAGACTGAAGACAAAGCATAGGCCTGAGTTTGATATCGCCCGAAACATGCTGGAGCTCATCTATGGGCAAACCCTGACCTGGTGAGATGTCTCTGCCTGGCTGGGCTCCTTCCTCTGCTAGCAAATGCCTTGTAGTCCCCAGGAGCTCCGTGGGTGCTGCAGCTGTGCCCACCTGGCTCCCTGGGGCTCAGACTCAGGCAAGCTTGTCTTTTCTGTGCTCCCAGGCTGGGCATTCTCTTCGCTCCGCTCTTGCCAGCTGTGCAGATGCTGAAGCTGCTGCTGCTGTTCTACATCAAAAAGGTGTGATTCCCCCCACCCCCTGAAACGTCCCATGTGGTGACACTGCAGTGACACTTTGCCCCGCCACTGACAGCCTCTGTCACAGCAGTGGTGCCGCACGGAGCAGGCTTGTTCTGGTGGGACTGAGGAGGGTTTGCTAGGGACTGGGTGTCCCAAAGCTCAGTCGGCTCCCAGTGGGTGGTGGGAGGGAGGGGACAGCGGGGTGGGGGCCACTCTGCAGGAGTCGGCAGCCCACAGGACACTGCTCCCTGTCCACAGACCAGCCTGATGCGGAACTGCCAGTCCCCCAGCAAGCCTTGGCAAGCATCGCGCATGAGTACCATGTTCATCACCCTGCTGTGCTTCCCCTCCTTCCTGGGTGCAGCTGTCTTCCTCTCTTACACCATCTGGTCGTGAGTATCCACCACGCCACAACTCAGGACAAGGACCCCCAGCTGCCTGGAGAAGGAGGGGTTGGGGAGACTGTGGCCCCTGTTCCTAACATCCCCCAGCCCTGGGCTGTGATGCTGCCCTAGGCAAGGGAGGTGCTTCCCAGTTGCTCACCTGTGCCCACTTTCTCCAGCTGTTACCAGGTGTTCCTGGTGCAGAACACAGGGATGAGGACCCCCTTGTCCAGCCCTAGGGATGCTGGGGACATTGAGGCTGGGTCCGTGGAGGGCAGGATGTCTGAGACAGGCAGTGCCCAGGGCTGGGGGCAGCAGTTGGTGGGCTGCCCATTGCTCTGAACATCCTGTTGGTCTGTCTGCTCAGGGTGCGGCCATCAGAAACCTGCGGTCCTTTCCGGGGGCTGGAAACCATCTACAAGTCAGGGAAGAGGTGGGTGTTAGTGCTGGAGAAGTCCAACCCCAACATCACCTGGTTCGCCTGGGTCCACCAGCACCTGTTGGAGAACACTTGTCTCCTGTTCTTTGCATCCGGTGCCCTCATGTGAGTATGGACCTGAGCCCAAGGCTGAACCCTGGGCCCTCGCTTTGAGGGTCCTGCTGTCATGGCCCTGAGTGGGCCTGGGAGCCAGGGTGTCGTTCCAGAGCCCTGTGCCCCATCCCAGTACCAGGAGCAGAGTCCCTCAGCTTCCTGCCTCACTGCCACCATCCTGTCCTGCTCTCGTTGCAGAGCTGTGATCTATTTCAACATCCAGATGGTGAGAGGCCACCAGAGGGTCATCCACCTGCTCCAGGAGCAGATTGCCAACGTGCGTGAGCACTGCCCCTGCCCATCCTGGCTGCTCCACAACCTGGTCCAGCCCCAGAACTGCC
Organism: Atrichornis clamosus; assembly: GCA_013400975.1. Classification (NCBI taxonomy): domain Eukaryota; kingdom Metazoa; phylum Chordata; class Aves; order Passeriformes; family Menuridae; genus Atrichornis; species Atrichornis clamosus. Next base: position 32,492 of record WBMZ01015143.1, read on the forward strand.
AATTCAAGCTCTGGCCCCAGCAGTGCTGCAACTCAGCCACCCCACAGCTGCTCACTGCACTGTCTTTGATGTTGCAGGAAGGGGAAGATAAGAGATTCCTCATTCAGAAACTTCACTCCATTTACAAGCAGAGAGAGAAATATGCCTGAGTCCTAGGTGAGGCCAGCATGAAGGGCAGGGGGGAGAGGCTGCCAGGGCACCCAAGCTCTGCCAGGTGCACAGATGTTCCTCTGCCTGTTCCAAGGGATGCAGGATCCTTGGTGCTGCTGTGGCCCAGGGACAGGGAAGGGGATGGGGACAGGTCTGGGACAGGGACCAGGAAGGAGATGGGGACACTTGGAGTCCTCTCCCACATGAGATCTCAGGGACTGTTTAGCCTCATAGTGTCAGGGTCCACAGGAGTGGGATGGGACAGACTCTGCTTGCAGCTGGGACTGAATCTGTCCATCACAACACAGTGCTGGAAGCTGCGGGACCGTGGAGTGCTGGGGAAGATCCTCCCCTCTCCTCCTGCCATGGCCAAGGACCCACTGGGGCACGTCAATGGGAATGCTGCGTCACAGGGATGCAGGTGCTCCTGCCCGGAGCTGCTGGGATGCAGTAGGCACAGAACCAGGACTGCTGTCACATCCCAGGGCACAGCTCCGCACAGGACTGCCTCACCAGCACAGCCCCGCTCCGTGGGTGGTCACTGCTCACAGAGAACAGCTCTGCAGCTCTCCCTCCTGCCAACACACCAGCCCCACGGAGAACAGCCCTGGGCTGTTTTCAGAATTCTTTGGGGACCACACAGCTTTCTCTACAACCCCCTTCACATTACCCAGGGGCAGCAAGGATGGAGCCGGGAGCTGCCCCGGCATGGACCCAGCACCCACCCAGTTCCTGGCTCACCAGGAGAGCAGCTGGCTGATTTCAGTCCCACAAAGGAGCTCACTGGGCCAGCCCCAGCACTTCTGCGCCTGCTGACTGGCTGGTGGGACGGACTTGGAAGAACCACCTTGGTGTTGAGTGCTGGGCTGAGCAGGGACCCTGAGGGCTCGGGCTGCCCCATTAAAGCGCTGCTGTGCAGGAGGGCTCTAGCTGGTGTCTGAACCTGTTGGGCTGGAAGTGGGCAGGTGGGGTTGGTGTGTCAGTGCTGTTTGTGGTGGTGACTCAGCCGCCGTGTCAGGGTGTGCCTGGGCTCCTTGGCACTGCTCACTTGTCCATCAGGCTACCTGGGGCAGAGCCCAGTTCAGCCCACACTGCCAAAGCGAGGGCCACTGCCACCCAAGTTGCAACTCGCCATTGCGGCACAGTATCTGCAGCCTCCAGCACCAAGAGCCACTGCCCTCCACAGCATGCTGTTGACAGCTCCAGGCCCTGGGCCAGCAACTGCCCAAGTGCCACAGCACTGAGAGGTCCAGGGCAGTGCCAGGCGCAGGCAGCTATCGGCACCCCATGACTTGGCACTGGCGCTGCCAGGCGTGGCAGCTGCCTGCCCAGCTGGGCTGGGCCGGGCCATCAGCACAGACACAGGGCGGGTTATCAGCATGGACAGACACTGGTTATTGGTGTGGGCACAGGGCAGGTTCTCCATATAGGCCAAACCCTTGCTGGGGTGCATTAAGAAAAGCACTGCCAGCAGGTCGAGGGAGGTGATCCTGCCCCTCTGCTCAGCCCTGGTGAGGCCACCTCTGGAGTGCTGTGTCCAGTTCTGGGCTCCTTAGGACAAGAGGGACATGGAACTCCTGGTGTAGATCCAGCAGGGGCTACAAAGAGATTAAGGTACTGGAGCATCTCTCTAACAAAGAGGCTCAGGGAGCTGGGCCTCTTCAGCCTTGAGGAGAAATGACTGAGAGGAGACCTCATCAATTTCTGTCGGGAAGGAGGTGTCAGGGGATAGGCCAGGCTCTGCTCTGTGGTGCGCAGCAGTGGGACAAGAGGCAGGGGGCAGAAAATGATGCACAGGAAATTCCACCTGAATATCATCCTGATGGGTCCCTTCCAACTCAGCATATTCCATGATACTCTATTAAGAAGAACTTTCCTGTGCTGGTGACTGCACACTGGAACAGATTGCCCAGAGAGGGTATGGAGTCTCCCTCACTGGAGATATTCCAGAACTGTCTGGATGCAATCCTGTGCCATGTGCTCTTGGATGACCCTGTTGGAGCAAGGAGATTAGACCAGATGACCCACTGTGCTCCCTTCCAACCAGACCCATTCTGAGATTCTCTGAGCCCAAGTCAGTGCTGAAGAGCAGCCGTGGGCTGGCACTTGCTACAGCTTGTGAGATGTCCCCAGCTGAGGCATCCCAGTCACTGGGCTTGTCCCAGCTCCTGACACCCACACAGGTCACCCAGTCCTTCCCCCAGGCCACCCCACTGTGCTGGGCTGGCATGAGGCCTGCAGGGCCAGGGCCACTGCCAGGAGCTCCATGTACAGTCAGTCTCAAACCCAGGGGGCCTTGCCAACCCTTGCCCTGCTTAGCTCAGCTCAGGTGCTGCTGCAGCCTGAGCCCCACTGCAACAAGCCCTCCTGTGCCCAGATGTGCCAGCACAATCTGGCCTCTGTGGCTCTAGCTCATGCCTTCCCCAAAAGCCCAGGGTTTCATCCCAAGCACATGGCGACCACCAGCCTGCACAGTTTAGTGGAAGTTTTACTGTGAAGTCCCACAGGGATCCAGTCCATCATCAGGCCATGACACTGTCCTGGGCTCTGCTCCCAGCCCCACACAGTGCAGCTTCTCCTTCACCACCTCCTTTGGTGACAGGATTGTCACCCAAGGGCTGCCACAGGCACCTGGCAGGGTTGGGGTCAGCAGAGGTCTTTGAGGGTGGCCCGAAGCCATTGCAGGACATCTGCCAGGCCGGTGCCATCGCAGGCGCTGATCTCCAGCATTGTGATGGGTTGCGTGGCACAGGCCACAATGTCCTGCATGCGGAACAGTGACTTCATCTCCGCCAGCGACATGTAGCAGGGCAGGTCACTGCAGTGGGGAGAGGGGGGCTGCGTTAGCCCACCACAACGGCTCCCCTGCCTGGCCCTGCCCCGGCTCAGGGGTCTCCAGCCTGGAAAGTGCAGCAAAGTGCAGCTGCTGCTCCTGGGCACCCCCACCCTTCAGCTGACCCTCCTCCTCACATCTTGTTGAAGAGGACCAGGACAGGCACAGAGGCGAGTGGTGCTGCGGAGAGGACAGAGAGCAGCTGGACGCAGGACGAGGAGACCTGGGTGGGGTTGGAGGCATCGACCACGAACTGGAGGGAAGAAGGGAAAGCGGGGTGCGGGTGTGTTGAGGGCAACCCGGGCCGGGCGGGGCCGGGCCAAAGCAGGGCATGGAGGAGGGAAATCCCACCACGGGGCGAAACCGAGGGGACCGACCCTAGCCCCGGAAGCCTCTCTCCCTGCGTCCGCGTCCATCACTCGGAACCGTGGTCCCGAGACGGGTTCCCGGTGCTGCTCACCAGGAGAGCGCTGCACTCGCTGTAATAGCTGGGCCAGATGGGGCCCATGCAGCCGCCCAGCTCCCGCACCGTCACCTTCCGCGGCAGCCGCAGGTCCGTCAGGTTAGTGCCCACCTGCGGGACAGGCGTTTGGCTGGGTGCGACCGTGTCCCGGAGCCCCTCGGCCGTCCCGGTGCCCCTCGATCCCGGCGGGCCCTACCTACCGTGGGCAGCGTGGCCGGGGGATCGCCCAGCTCCGCGGGCTCCTCGGCGCTCATCTGTGCCTCGCGTTAAGGACACAGCGGCTCCAAGAACGGGAGGGAGACACGGCCCGCCTGGCTCCCGGCCCTCCTCCCGCCGGTCCCGCCACCCCCCGGTACCCCCGTGTCCGGCGGATATGGCGCAGCCGCCGCACCAAGAGGCTCTTCCCGCCGCCCGCCGCCCCCAGCAGCAGGAACGTGGGCGGAGAGCGACCCCCAGCCATCGCGGAGCCGCCCCGCGGAAGCGGCCCCGCCCCGGCCGCAGCCGGAAGCGGAAGGGCCGCGAAGGGGCGGGGGAGAGACCGGGCCGGAGCGATCGGGCCGGGCCGGTGGCGGGCGGACACCATGGGGCGCGGCGGCGGTACCTTCGAGCGGCTCCTCGGTACTGGCGCGGCACCCTCAGCGGGCGGGAGGAGAACCGGGCCGGAGTCCGCAGCGATCGGCCCCGGGAGCAGGCGGGCCCAGAGTACGGCACTGCCCGGGCCGGGCCGGGGCGCGGTGCCGCAGCCCAGTGCCGCCCGGGAGGAGCGGCAGCGGCGGGGCCGAGGTTACCGAACGCCCCGGGGCGTCTGAAGCGGGAGGGTTGGTGCCTTCCGGGAGAAATCGGGAGTTTATTCCCGAGCCTCGGGGCAGCGCCGCGCCCAGAGCGCTCCTAGGGACACGTCGGTGGCGGAGCGGAGCCGCGGAGAACAGCGCGGCTCACGGCGGCCCGATGGGTTTATTCCTTGCAGATAAGGCCACGAGCCAGCTCCTACTGGAGACGGACTGGGAATCCATCCTGCAGATCTGCGACATGATCCGTCAGGGAGACACCCAGTAAGTGCTCCTGGGCTTTTGGACGCACTGCGGGCGCGGCTCTCCTGTCTGCGAAAGGAAAGAGAGCCTTCGAGGGTCTCGGACCTGCCAGCTCTTGGTAGCACACATCTCGTTCTCCCCTTCCCATGAGAGCATCAGAAGGGCTGTACAGCACACCGCGATGTGCTGGCATGCTTCCCGGACCTTGGGGACTGCAGATTGTCCCTGGGCTGAAATCCTTAGGGAAACTCAAGCTTAAATGTGCTACTTCCTTCCCTTCCCTTCCCTTCCCAGTTTCCCTCAGTGAATCACGTACCCCTGAGGTAACTGTGCCCTTGTGTCAGGGTGAGAGTTGGTGGGTTGTCAGCAGCAGGTGGGATCTCCCCTCAGATCCTCGATCCCCTGAGGACATGTCCTCTCTTCCCTTATCCAGAGCGAAATACGCCGTCAACGCCATCAAGAAAAAAGTCAACGACAAGAATCCCCACGTGGCCCTGTACGCGCTGGAGGTAACGGCACCTGACTGGGAGCATCACGGGGGCCTGGGGAACATCCTTTCTTACCACCTGCCTTCATGCTGCACAGCTTCCCTGCCCACAGCACGGTGTGCAGCCAGCTTCTTCCTGACTCGGACGCAGAGGTTTTAGGATGATCAGGCTGGGGCCTTTGTGCTTTAGTTTCATCTTGGCTTTGGAACAGCCAAAGCTGAGACTTGGGCTGCTGTCCCTGCAATTGGTCGCCACAGAGCAAAGGCTCCCCAGGCCCCCATGGAGCTGAACGGCAGCTGGCTCCCAGCACAGGGTGTGGATTGACATGGCCCCAGTGTACCTCATTGCTTAAACAGTGCCCCACGTTCAGCCTGTAACATGTGCTGGGACCACCACAGGTCGCAGGGGAGGCAGGAAGCCATGGGCTGATGTTGTCCTTGGCCCTTGCAGGTCATGGAGTCGGTGGTTAAAAACTGTGGCCAAACAGTCCATGATGAGGTGGCCAATAAACAGACCATGGAGGAGCTGAAGGAAATACTCAAGGTAAATTGATTTATTTTACTGTCACTTTTTTTTCCTGTGGAAAAGCAGCAGCAGCAGGAAGAAATGTATGTGTCCTCTCTTGTGTTCCCGTTGGGTAAGGAACAGAAGGGAAACTGGAAATGCACTTCAGAAAAGAGCCAACTGTCTTGTGGTATGAAGGGGTGAGTGTAGGCAGCAAAGGAGGGCTTCTGGAAAGAGGAGATTTGGGAGCAGAGATTTGGCTGTACTATGAACTGGCAGGAGTGTGCTGCAGAGGCACGGGCTGTTCCATGGTAAATGCTCCTGGGATGCAACGCTTGGTTTGGGACAGCAAAGGAAACCAGGTGATGGCCTGGCACCTGCACCAAGGACCCGGGCAGTGGCGAGGTGAATTCCCTCCCATGGAACAATGCCTCAACACATGGGCAGGTAAAGCAGCAAGGGAAAAACCAACTGGAGCTTCCTCTGTGTTATGGCCATTTCACTGGCATGTGGAATTGTTCAGGAGCTCTGCAGGATGTGACCCTGTCTGCTGACACTGACAAGCTTGTTGTTACAACCTGTCACCAGTCTGATGCCTGCAGGCACTTTGTGTGTCCTTGGACTGGGGAATTCCATGAGTGAAGTGGAAATGAGAACTGCTGTCTCCAGCTCCCAACTCAGAACAGCAATGCTCAGATGAGCTTGCTGGTGTCATGCTGTTCCTTCCATAGCTTTCGTCTTCCACCAGAAATAAACAACCAGGTGACCCAGATCCTTGGAGGATGAGCTTTGCGAGTCCTGTCGCCTCACACGCTGAGCACGGTGTCTCTCCTGTCACCTTCCTGTTAGGGCTGACTGAGTCCCCATGCAGGATCTTCTCCTGAGGCAGAAACACTGCCACAGCATGACAGCCAGGTGTGGTAGCACAGCCACTCTGAGGGCTGAGGAGATTGGATCAGATACAGGGATTTTGTGGTTCTCTTAGTCCTTGCCTGCTTCAGGAGTTTCACAACTGCCCCATTCTCCTCCCACACTTGGAACTTTGCTGCTTGTGAACACCCAATGCTGGTAAAATAGTCCAAATTCTGATGAGGCTTAGGGCTGTGACATGCATGGAATGCAGAATTTTGCCAAATCTTCTGGAAGTTGGAGCTCCAGGAATTGTCAGTAAGCGATGCTCTGTGGGCCGAGGTCTTGGCTGAAATAGAGCTCGACAGTGCTCCTCTGCTTCTTGGAGGATTTCTGGAGCAGCTGGTCATGTGGATGCGATGACTTGGGCAGCTGATGACACGGCAGCTCCAAGGCTGACTAAGATCAGAACAGGCTTGCCAAGTTTTCTCCAGTTCCTTGAACTGTGATGCAGTTGCCCCTGCCTCGAAAGGGCAGGTGTCCCAGCTGTCCTCACTGTGTCATATCCTGTGGTGGCTTTGAGTACTCCTGGACTGGAGGTGCTGACACCCTCCAGGCACCCCCCAGCACTGTCAGCAGGCAGACAAGGTGGGCTGTGCTGTACTGGGCAGCTGAGGGTCCCACCATGTTCTGAGTGTGGGGGTGGACAGAGCTGCTGGGTGGGCCCCAGAGCTGCTGGGCATTTGCTGTGCGCATTGAGGCCACAGCTCTGTTCACTTGGTCTGTGCTGCTCTGAAGGACATTTTGTTGTTCATGCTGGAGGCGGCAGTGGGGCAGCTGAAGGAGTCTGTCACTTGTGCTTTGCATTGTCCTTGCTGCGGGTTTCTGACAGCTCTTACCTCTCCTGAGTACTCTAAAGTCTCTTTCTGACATTTCTGGCTTCTCTTGGGGGGTTTCACACCATCCTTTGGGTTTCAGGGGCATTTTCTCAGATGTTTTTTTCTCCTTCCTTCCTGTGCAGAGGCAAGTGGAGACAAGTGTCCGCAGTAAGATCCTGTATCTCATCCAGGCCTGGGCTCATGCCTTCCGCAATGAGCCCAAGTACAAGGTGGTGCAGGACACCTATCAGATAATGAAGGTTGAAGGTGAGAACTGTGGCCACAGATGGGGGGACACCTGGTCAGGCAGCTCTGCAGGAGCCTTGGCAGAACGCTGCCTGGTGTGAGCAAAATCTGGAATTGCAGCACTGAGCCCTTCCTTAGTTTCTAATACCCAACAAACCCCTTGAGGTGACTAAATCCCTCTACAGAGATGGGACAGCACCATGGTCCCAGGATCAGGGCTTCCTTACTTTGGGCCTCCAGCCCAGCCAGCAGCTCAGGGCTGGCAGACCTGAAAAGCAGGAAATGCAAATGTTCTTGGGGAGACTGGCAGCGAGTCATCGTGTCCTCTGGGCAGGGATTTGCTGCTGGGTGATTCCTTCCTCCCAGGCTTTTGTTCCTGCTCCCAGGATGGGTCTATGCTCCCAGTTTCTGATCGAGTGTTGGTGTGACAGTTTCCCTTCTGTCCCCGGACAGCAGTGTCCCCTTCGAGGGCAGGGACGCGCTGCTGACTGCTTCCTTCTGGGCACCAGAAACTCTGCAGGCAGTGGCAGAAGCTTGGAGAGTTGGTCCCCCACCCTGAGCTAGTGTTGCCGAATTCTGTCCCTTCAAGGGCTGAGACTCACAGCCTTGCCTGCCCACCCACTCAGTGGGCTTTTTATCTCCCCATGCTCAGTTTAAAGTATTGAGAAATAATAAGTGTTATCCTGAGGCCTCTGATGTCCCTTATGGGTGTGTAAGGGAAACAATCAGGATTATCCTGAGACTGTTGCTGAGGGGAGGCTGCTGCTGGTGTGTCGGAGAGAGGTACTGGTCAGGACAAGAGGTGGTGCTGAGCTGGATCTAATGTCTGTCCTGGCACCTATGCACGAGGTTGCAGGCACCACTGCCTCCCTGTGCCAGAGGATTCCTCTCACAACGGGACTCCATTGCTTCTCCTGCAGGTCATGTCTTCCCGGAGTTCAAGGAGAGCGACGCCATGTTCGCTGCTGAGAGGGTGAGCTCTGTGGTGGGGGGGAGCAGCTAGCACTGTGGCACAGACCTGCTCTCCCGTCCCCTGCCAAACCTGCAGGTCTTGCATTCCCTCGTTTAATGTGGATTGGAGACCTTGGTGGGAGAACTGACCAGGACAGGGAGTCAGTCCCATCATTCTCCCTGCTTGCTGGCCTTGCAGCAGCTTGGCAGGCTGGATGTGGCAGCAGGGCATTGCTGAAGTGACCGCTGTGCAGACATGTTCCTAGAGAGTCTTGTACTGACTGGGAAAGCATCACAGTCTCTTAAGGAACACGAGAGGAGAGAACTTGTGGAGATTAATATTTCCTGTTGAGCTGCAAATGCCTCCAATCTCCCCCATGCATGAGAGTCCTGTTAGCCATCAGAGCCCCTGGAAGGCCCAGTAGAGACACTCTCCTCCCTCCTTACGTAATTTCCCTTGACCCTGACAGGCTCCGGACTGGGTGGATGCTGAGGAGTGTCACAGGTGCCGAGTGCAGTTTGGCGTTGTGACGCGGAAGGTGGGTGCTGCTCCTGCCCCTGTGGGTTCCCTGGCCTCGCACAGCCCTAGGGACTTGCAGAATGCCCTGCAGGACTCGCTGTGTGGAAGTGCATTGGGGACAGACCATGTTCCCTGGCTGCTGGCAGGGAAATACCAGGAGTGTCTGAGTGATGTCTAAAGGAGAAGGAGTGTCTTGCCACCACACTTGTGTCTCCTGTCCTTCACAGCATCACTGCCGGGCCTGCGGGCAGATCTTCTGTGGGAAATGCTCCTCCAAGTATTCCACCATCCCCAAGTTTGGGATTGAGAAGGAAGTGAGAGTCTGTGAGCCCTGCTATGAGCATCTCAACAAGTCAGTACCCTTCGTGGTGGGTTTCTTTCCCTGCAACAGCTGGGACTGTGAGGGAGGAAGCATGATGTGGGGCCAGCTCCCTGCAGAGCATGGTGAGGGCTTTGCAGGCCACGCACGCTGGACTGGGCCCTTTTCCTTCCTGGGTGTGGGGTTTGCTGCTGGAATGTTGCGCAGAGCTGGGGCTCCGGTGCAGAGGAGGGAGCATTCGGTCCACGCTATCACCTCTCACTACAGGAAAACTGAGGGTAAAGCTGCTGCCACCTCCGAACTGCCCCCTGAGTACCTGACCAGCCCCCTCTCTCAGCAGTCCCAGGTGAGCAGCTGCCTGATAGGTGATCTGGTGATCCTGACCTGTTTATTGATCCTATCACCAACCACCTCTTCATCTTTCCACTTCTAGCTGCCTCCAAAGCGTGATGAGACAGCTCTGCAAGAGGAAGAGGAGCTCCAGCTGGCTATTGCCTTGTCTCAGTCAGAGGCTGAGGAGAAGGAGAGAATGGTTTGTGCCCTGCTGGGTTCTGGGAGGGGTCGTTGCTCTTCAGCCCGGTTGTGCTGGGCCATAACAGATCTCTGGACATGTCCTGGTGTGAACAAGACTCAAGGCCTGTGGAATGAGAGGGTGAAAGCAGAGCCAGGCACAAGCTGTGTTGTGGTTGGTTTGGAGAAGTCTGGACTGTCTCCAAGTTGGCAATTTTTTCTTTTGCAGAGGCAGAAAACAACCTACTCCATGTACCCTAAGGCTGAGCCCACTCCTGTCACATCATCGGCTCCCCCAGTTAGCACGCTCTACTCCCCACCTGTGGTATGTCTGTGGCAGCTCCTGTACGTGAAGTGGCTGGACACAGGACACTTCCTGAGCCCAAGTCTCCCCTGCTTGTGTCCAATTTAATCCCCTTTCTGAGGGAAAATATTTGCCCCGTTCAACCCCTTGCTCCTTTGCTGTGTTTTGAGTAAGGTCTGTTCTCAGCCAGCACTTAGGTGCCTCCACTGCCTCCCAGTCTGTGTCCCTTTTGAGGCTCTCACTGGTGCTCTGCACGGGTGGTCATACATGACCAGGTCCGAGCTGAACATCTGTGTGGGACCTGGGCATCTCCGGTTTCACTGAACTGCATTTCCCCATTTGTCTCTCTCCAGAATTCCTCTGCTCCCTTGGCTGAGGACATTGACCCAGAGGTAAGGATCCTGACCCTGCTTGATCTGCGGCACAGGCTTGCTCCTGCGAGGCAGTGATGCTCATCTTCCTTCTCTTCCTGGCAGCTGGCTCGATACCTGAACCGCAACTACTGGGAGAAGAAACAAGAGGAGGTTCGCAAGAGCCCAACACCATCAGCACCCCTGTCCCTGACTGAGCCAGCTGTGCAGTCTGGGGAAACCCACCCTGCCACACTTGGGGTGGTTGAGGTAAGAGGGGGCTTGGGCCTGAGTCTGGGACCTGCTGAGTGGTGCGAAGCACCTGACTCCTTGGCTTTGCAGGCTCTCTGCTGGCTCTTGGCACTGGGAGATCACTGACTGTCTGCACCCCGTCCTTCTTTCCAGCAGCAGTACCAAAACGGCGAGTCCGAGGAGAACCATGAGCAGTTCCTGAAGGCGCTGCAGAATGCCGTCACCACATTCGTCAACCGCATGAAGAGCAACCACATGCGAGGCCGCAGCATCACCAATGATTCTGCCGTGTTGTCCCTCTTCCAGTCCATCAACAACATGCACCCGCAGCTGCTGGAGCTGCTCAACCAGCTGGATGAGCGCAGGCGTGCGTAGGAGCTGGGGAAGCTGCTGGCCCTGGGTGTGGGCGGGCGGCAGCCAGGGTTTCCCAGGGCTGAGTGCTCCTACGGGAACAGGGCTGTGATGTTTGGCAGTCATGATAGCACAGACCCTCTGTGTGATTCCAAGATAAGCACAGGTTAAACAGAGGCTGGCCGTGGTCTTCATGTGTAAGGAGGTTTATTTTCAGAGCTGGTACGTAGCGAGGTTTCCCATGTGGTGCAGGAGAGAGAAGCTCCACCCTCTGGGCCTGCTGGCCCTATATATGCAGGGGGCCCAGGCATGCGCACCTGGGTCCCTGTTTCCCTATCTCTAATGACAATGGATTGTATTTACACATTGCAGCTGTTGGTGCTGTTAACCATGGGGCTTCCCACCATGAGGCTTCCACCTATTTGTCACAATTTCTATGCAGGCAAAATGCAGTCTTGAGCCACAGACAGCCTTATCCTAATCCTCCTCGAGTAGGTCTTCCAGCAAAATCACGTGGTCCCTAACACCCCCGCATTGGCGATGCAGCCTCACTGGAAAGAAGTTAGTGAGGAGTGCAGGGGCAATCCGAGTGCCCTGTCCCCATGTTCCTGAAGCTGTCCCTTCCCTCCCCAGTGTACTATGAAGGCCTACAGGACAAACTGGCCCAGATCCGGGATGCGCGTGGGGCTCTGAATGCGCTGCGGGAGGAGCACCAGGAGAAGCTGCGCCGTGCAGCGGAAGAAGCAGAGCGGCAGCGCCAGATCCAGCTGGCACAGAAGCTGGAGATCATGAGACAGAAGAAGCAGGTGAGGCAGGGAAGCATGTCCAGGGTATTCCAGGCCTGCCTGCACTGTGGCCCAGCCCAGGGCTGGCAGGGATGGCTGCCCTGCTGGGAGGGGGTCCGTGGTGTCATGGCTCCCAGCCATCACAGCCCTGTTCCCGCAGGAGTACCTGGAGATGCAGCGTCAGTTGGCCATCCAGCGACTGCAGGAGCAGGAGAAGGAGAGGCAGCTGCGCCTGGAGCAGCAGAAGCAGACCATCCAGATGAGAGCCCAGATGCCAGCCTTCTCACTGCCTTATGCCCAGGTACAGCTGCTGGGCCAGGCACCCTCCTGCCAGGTTCCAGGGACTGCGGCCTAAGGCTGACTTTCCTTCTCCCAGCAGCTTCAGGCCATGCCTGCAGCCAGCGGGGTGATCTACCAACCCTCTGGGCCCACCAGCTTCCCTGGCACCTTCAGCCCAGCTGGGTCTGTGGAGGGCTCTCCCATGCACAGCGTGTACATGAACCAGGCCGCGCAAGGGGGAACAGGGCCGTACACTGCCATGCCTGTCACCGGGACTGGTATGTTGGGTGGCTCATCCCATGGGGGTAGGGATGAACCCAGGGTGGTCACTGACTTCTGCCCTCTTCACCCAGATCCCAGCATGGTGAATGCCTACATGTACCAGCCGGGGGCCAGCAGCGGGCAGGGGGCTCAGCAGGGGCCGGCAGTGCCCACCACCACCCCAGCATATTCGTCCTACCAGCCCACACCCACACAGGGTTACCAGGCAAGTGAGGTAGCACAGCCTGCAGCTGGCTGGGCTGTGGGGCTGGGGCAATGTACCCACACTTGGCAATGGGGTCTCTGAGCAAGAGGGAGGGTGGGCTGGTTGATCCTAGATCCCTGGATCTGCTGTTCTCATTGTGAAAGGGTGCTCGAGTCAGATCCAGTTCCACGGCTCCAGGGCCTTGGCTGGAGATGTGAGCCATTGCTGCCTGCACCACCTCTCACTGGCCTCTCCCCACAGACTGCAGCCTCACAGTCGCAGAGCATCCCAGCCATCTCCCAGGCACCCCAGTCGGGCGCCATCGGCTACATGGGCAGCCAATCTGTCTCCATGGGCTACCAGCCCTACAGCATGCAGGTGAGTGCTCCCTGCTTGGGCACAGGGGGACAAAGCATGGTGGGCTCCAGCCCATGGAGCCATCCTGGGGGTGGTCTGGTGGAGGCTGGGGTCTGTCATCACTGCCCTCTGAGTGCTGCATGTACCCCAGCCCCTGTGACACCCACCTCCTCACTCCTGCAGGGTCTCATGTCTGCCCTGCCGGGCCAGGACACAGCTCTGAGCAGCTTGCCAGCCCAACAGTCTTACCTGCCCGGGCAGCAGCCCCTCTACCAACAGGTGAGTGCTACCAGCCCAGGGGGTCAGGACCCAGTGCGGCACGTGTGCTAACTGCCACATGCTAACAAAGCTGCCTCCTCTGTTCCAGGTGACCCCAGCCGGGGGTCCTCCCCAGCAGCAGCCCCCACCAGCGCCTGCCCCTGTGCAGCAGCCTCCGGGCAGTGGAGAGGCCCAGCTCATCTCGTTTGACTGATTGTGGCCACAGGGCACGGGGATCCCATGGGTCCCATGTAACACTACTCTTCATCTGAAATCACTCTATACTTCGACTACTCATCCTGCCCCCTGACCCCATGTCCCTGGGGCTGCGGGGGCTGTAGGCTCCTACTGCTAGCTCTGGGGGTCAAGGGGCAAGGGTGCAGTCCCCCACGCCCTTCAGCCTGGGGCAGCAGCCCTGCAGCTCACCCACCCGGACAGGACGTGAGCTCAGCCGGTCCGTCTTTGCCCTGAGGCTTGAGGCTGGAGGCCCACAGGGTGCAGCACTCCAGCCCTGCCCAGCTTCCGGCACCAGCTTTGCCCCGTCCTTGCTGAGCCCTGCTCCCTGCAGTGCCCTCAGGGGCCCGGGGCCCTTCACCAGGCCGGGCCTGTCCCCGTCCCTGCCTCTCACGGGGACACTGAGTGCTAACGGTGACAATAAAGTGTTGGAACAAACTGTGGCCTCATGTGCTGGGTAGGGGCAGCCTGGGCAGGGGCTGCGTGGGCCTGCTGGGGCATCCCGCTGGCGGCTGGGCCATACCAATGCCAAAGGGTGGCGGCAGCTCTGGGATGCAGATCCCTCTTTATTGTCCCCTGCAGTAATGGCCAGCTTCAGCTCAAATTGATCTTTGGCCACATGAATTTCCTCCCTACAGTGTCAAATAGCAACTCTGTAGAATGTTTCTACATGGATAGTCCTAAATTACTAAGATTTATGGAGCCTTAGAATGGATTACTGCTATTTGTGGAAGTCAAAAAGGTAAAACGACAAAGCTTTCAGACTTGACTTTGGTTTGGTTTAGTATGCATTCATTATGCTTCAATGTTACCATAACCATGGTGTACAGTGTAAAAAAACCCAAAAATATTTCTTCTTCCAACTATTCTGGAGAAAAGGTAATTTCTGTTCCTTCAGAAATGAAATTTTTTCTACTCTTTCTTGTTTAGAACTGATAACTATAAATAGTAATGAATTTTATTTTGCTTTTCTATTCCACCCTATTTTGCCTACATCTCCCATTGCACATTGGTTTGCTCTGCCTCTCAGCATTGGCTCTCTGTTGGTGCTGAGCACCGCCCAGCCCACGCCGAGCGGCGGCGCGGG
>WBMZ01015144.1:0-92951 GCA_013400975.1 Atrichornis clamosus
TCTGCCTTTTAAATATCTGGGGAGCGGGGAGCTGTTTTGTAACAAATGCCTGAGCTCTTCCCGCAGCTGCAACTTTCTGCTACATCAGGATGGAGCAAAGCACACGCTGTTGCTGCAACCTGCCACGATGTTAACAGGCTCTTCAGCCCCTCACAGCTGGGTCCTGCCCGCTGAGTGGCAGCTGAGTCTTTATAAAAGGGATGAAGGGTGGGATGGGTTTCCTCGATGACTCCGGCTGCCGGCAGCTTCAGGCCGAGGGAGGTGTATTAGGGTTTCCCCCTTTCCTTGTAGCCCTTGGCAAGGTGGGCTCATCACTGGTCTGTGGCTGTTCAGCTGATGGCGTGAATGAAAGTGTGAGCTGGAGCTGTACCCACTTGGCTCCTAAGGGGGCTGTGTGTGCTCTGCTGCCCTGATGGGGTCTGCTGGGTGCTGTGGAAATACAAAATAAAAGAAAAGGAGATCTTTTCCCAGAGTTCTCCCAATCCCAAGTTAGGGAGCTGAAACGCTGTCAGTAAATGACAGACTATGGCTGGGAGAGGCACAAACAAGCAGTGGAGGGAGTACCAGGAGGAGGAGGAGGTCGGGGTGCTGCTCCCATGTTTTTGTTTAGACTAGGAGTGCTGCAGCTGAACTTGTCTCCTGCCTGGAGTGGGGAAGCTTGGGACAGGCCAGCCTTTCCAGGGATGGGGATGTGCAAGGGGGAGCCGCAGCCCTGGAGAGTGGGGTGAAGGGGAGGAGGCTATGGCAGGGCTGATGGAGCTGGGCAGGAGGATAGTGGCAGCACCTATGGGGCAAATACCCAACCTCAGCCATAGGGTTGCAGGGGGATAGGGGGATTTAACCCACCACAGGAGAAAAGAGGGTGTGGGAAGGCAGTAATGAAGGCAAGGAACATGGTGAGTCTGAGCAGCAGGGTTGAAATCATCATCCTCCAGTGCTCTGACCACCATCTCCACCTTGCAGCTGAGGGACCTCCCCCGTGGCCAAAACCACTCAGGTGCCATGCAGACAGAGCAGCTCTGCCTCCTGCAGAGCTGGGCCGGGCACAGAGCAGTGGGCTGGCCCCAGAGATGGGGTCCACTTCTGTGTGAAACCAGTGCTCAGGAAATAAAGAACATTTGTGCCCACAGACCTCAAGGTAAGGTCCCTGGGCAGTGTTAATGGCCCTAGAGGTGGCTGATGGAATCTGGGTTGGATGCAGGGAGGTAGGGGAAGGGGATGGGTCCTGGGACCTAAACATCCATGTCTCGGAGGACAGTAGCTGTACAAAGAGAGCTCTGTGTGCTGACAGGCAGGACAGAGCCCGCAGACAGCCTGGGGGAGGAGGAGGCTGAGATCATGTAAACAGCGTGAAGGTAAGAGATGTTGGACCAAGGCACGAAGCACACGCCGGCAGGCGGCCAGTGACAGCTCCGGATGTCAATGCACAGGCACAGAGGGCTTCAAAGGAGAAGGCAGAGAAGCTGCACGTCTGGCAGAGGTGGGAGGTGGACTTGTGGCAGTGTTGCTGTGTGGTGGAAGAACATGGGGATGGGATTTGGGAATACATGACTGCAAGTGCACACAAAGCCCCGGCGCCGCCACACCCAGCATCAGTACATTTGTGCAGTTGTGCCCGTGGTTCAGCTCCAGCCTGGGATATGTGACAGCTTTCCTAATCCTGCTACAGAGGAGAGGCTTTTGAGTTGCCACTGTGCCTCCTAAACTGTGGCACACTGGCCTCATGCTTTGCAGCAACTACCACAGTGAGAGCACCTGAGTGCACAGGGGTCTGTGGTCTGCTCTATGGGGGTGGGGCCCAGCCAGCCAGGAATGCACCCATCTGTCCTTCCAGCATCACCCATGTCCTTCCAGCTGCTGGCAGAGTCCAGACAGCACCATGCTCTCGCTCAGACAAGATCTCTTTGTGTGGGTAGAGTAAGCTGACATCCTTGGTGCCTGCCCTCGGTGTCAGCATCCCTGGGGCCCCTGTGAGTCAGCACTCGGTCCCCTCTGCCTGGAACCCTGCCAACCCCTGAGCAATGATTTCCAGTGCATGCAGCCAGGTTGTGTGTCAGGAGGATTAATGACAGAGCCTTCTCAGGGCTTTGAGATCTGGGTCTAATTTAAAACCAAAACAAAACGTAGAAATTTAGGAGCAGGGGAGTTGCTGTCCTGGGGCAAGCTGGGGATGCAGCTCGTCACATATCCGATCTTGCAGTAACATGTGCCAGGACCTTCAGAGAAGGTACAAGCAAACACCTGGTACACAGGAAAAACCCAGCCTCCCAGGGGTGCTTTCTTCTTTGTCTTTTGCTATTAGTCATTAGCTTATGCTCCGAAGCACATGGCCTTATCTTCCCTCCAGGCATCTTCCTTTTATCTACCTTGACTCATGGAGCTACAGAATCTTCTATTAGCTGCGTAAATGTCAGATCTTCTTTAAAATCTTACAAAACTCTCTGCCTCGTTGTATCTTACGGCGATGAGTTCCACACATAAATCATGTGCTGGTGTAAAAATGAGTTTCTTATCAGTTTCTAGCTTTTGCTCTTTGGATTTAACCATCTGTCCTGGTAGAGCTTTCACTGTTGCATGAGGGATGGACCCTCAGTGAGGAGTGAGCTGGATGCCAAGATGAACTCTGGTTTTCCCTGACTTTTTCTGGTAAAGGGCTTAAAGCTGGTGACTGGAAGAGTTTGACAGCAAACCTCCTCTGCAAAAAGTCTTCAGCAACTTTCTCGCTGGAACGAAGGGCTGGCAGTGGAGCAGCTCTGCATGCCAGAGGGATGGGAAGTTCAGGCTGAAGATGTCTCCCAAGGCAAAGGCTTGGGGTTGTGCCAGGTTGTGGGAGGTGGAGGTTTGGGAAAGGGCTGCAGGGCTTAGCCAAGGACCAAAGGAAATGTGGAACAGGGGAACGTTTGTCTTGATTTAATTTGACACTTAAACTGAAAGAGTGTGATTTGTAGCTGTGCACATTTAAAAAGCTCCTCGAGATAGGGAAGTGGAGGCAATAGCAGGTTTGGATGCCAGATCAGATAAGACCCTGTGGGTAATGCCTCTACCTTACTCATTTTTATTCAGATTTATCTCCAGGCTCCTAAAAAACCCAATGGCTTGAAATTCTCCACTGCTGACTCTATTTCCAATATCTCGTTTAGAGTGAGGCACCTGAACCTGATGTGATGTGCACTGTTGTACTGTCATAGCCTGGCACAGCACTCCCTGGCCCTGCCATCATGTGCCCAAGTTTGGTGTCCTGGTCTCTTACTGAACACCAAGCTGTGTGTTGTGATGTTTTTGAGCACCTTGGACTGGGAGACTCAATGGGACAGCGCCACAGAAGCCACTGGAGGCCCCTCTTGTGAGCAAAATCCTGATTGCTGTGTGTTAGATGGTCTGTACAGGTCCTGGTATAGGGACTGCTCCGTGCAGAAGGTGGGGGGAACAGTGTTGGAAGGACCATTGAAGGTTTTACTCACCAGGCCCCACTGCTTGTGCAGCAGAGTCCAGGGCAGCTGCCTCGGGGCTCTCTGATCTGCAGGAGCATTGCAGGGAAGGAGGGAGGCAGGCACAGCCTGGGCATGTGGAGGCATCACCAAGGAATGTGCCCACACCCTCCACAGGGCACATCGTGGGGTGCTGGCATGAGAGCCCCATACAGAGACATTCCAGCAGCCAGCTCTGGAGATGGGCCCTCTGCAGGTACTGGAGTAGCTGGTGGAGCACACAGAGGCTCATGTGAGTGCTGGCCAGGATGGATGCGTTTGGCACCGACCCTAATCCTTTCCTGCCAATGCACTGATTGGAATTGAATTTCCAATATGAACAGTCGTGGGACTCTATCTGCAAGCTGGCGGGGAGAGCTATAGATTTTTATCATGTGTTTCACAGCTATTTCTTTAATTTAAAAAAAATAATAGGAGTGACTGCTGAAAACACTTCAGCAGCCAAACAGTCCTGGTGGTGTTGGGCAGGGCAAGATGTGGCTGGATGTGACCTGGGCTGGCGAGAGGCAGGCACCCTGTCCCCTCCCCTGGGGGAAGCAGTAGCTGCCAGGGCTACAACCCAGCACCAAGGCAGGGTCAGCTTAAATCCTGCTGGGTTTTTGGGAGGTTTCTCAACCCCTCTGGGGTGGAGGTGGTACTCCTGATGGGTTGGCAGCTGAGAGTATTGCAGCCTAAAGGAGTTTGTCCTCCCTGAAGTTTCAGCCTGTTGTTTCTCACTCACCATGGATGAGCCCTTTCCTCCCTCAAGGATCCTTCCACCTGAGGGGCCTGGGTATCTGCCTCCCACTCCTTCCCCAGGAGATGGCTGATCCCAGCCAGGCAACCACTCCAAGGCTTTGCAGGTCTCTGGCAGGTCTCGCTGATCTTGGCCAGGCTTTGGCTGTTCATTTCCCACCTCCATTACACGGTGGCACCTGAAATAGGGCTTGTTCACAGGGAGGACTCTGGCAGGACTGGGGAGGGTGCTGGAGGTGAGATGCTCTTTTTGTATCTCCCAACAATACTCCTTTTTTAATCTTATAATCTTTCTCTGTCACAGAACAAGGCTCCTGCCTTGTGTTCAGCCTGAAATCCATTACATCCCCCAGCTCTTTTCTGCAGAGCAGCTGCCTTGCCAGCTTCTCCCTGTATTTATTTAGGCTTCCTCCCCTCTGCCCTGTATTTGCTCAGTTGAACATTGCACTTGTCTTGGTGAACACCCTCCTGTTTTTCCTGGCTCTGTCTCTGATTTATGAAGATCGTTTTGAGTTCTAATCCTGACTAGTTGAGTTGCCTGAGCATTCCTGGCTCTGGCAGGAGCCACGGGCTCTCCAGCAGGTGACAAGAGGTGATTTTTGTCCATGCACAGCTTAAGGAGAGTCAGATCTTCCTCTGGCCCTTTCCACCCTCATATCTTTAACAAGACTTGTCCATGTGGAGTAAATACCCAGGGAATGCTCTTCCTTGATGATTAAAAAAAAAAAATAGGCAGCATGCCCAGGGGAAGGCAAACATCCTGGAGATGCTGGGAAAGGGGCATACCATGACTGTGCCCTGGAAGAGCCTCCCCTCTGCCCCTGTTGTTATTGCTGCTCCCTTTTTGTTCTGAGCAGTTTGCAAATATTTTCAGTCCTGCAGGTTGTTTCCATTAAGAGGGAAAAATCAATGAGGCAGCCAAGAGTCTGTGGCTGAGCCTGCTCTCTGCTAAAAATGGACCAAAAGCCTCTTTCCTGAGTGCAGCAGGGCGGGTTTGCCTTTTCCCATCTCTGACCCCATCACTTCCCAAAAGCTGCTCTGTGTTCCAGGCGTCCCTGCCTTGGAGCTGCTCTGGCTTCTCCTCCCTCACCCTGAGCCCAACCCCGACACTCATCCTCGGCTGGGGCTCGGCAACTCCTGCTAATGGGAAAAGCATTCCTGTCATTTCATCAAGTTGCTTAATAATTTGCCAGAAATGCCTATTGATTTCTTGCACGCTTCTGTGCAGACAGAGGTAAATAAGAGCCATTCGTCATGGCATTATGTATTGGTAATTAAAAATTACTAGGTAACTTGAACCAAAAATTGAATAATTTGAAGTAAAATTAAATAATTCTAGGTAATCAGTACTAAATGAGACCATTATTTTACTTATCAGTGACTAAAAATTACCTGGCATTTTTCCTCATTTGGATGCTCTCCCTTGCCCTCCATGTCAGTAGAGCCTTTCTAATTTGTTTTAATTGTTAATTTTAATGAGTGGTGTTTTTCTGATAACATTTTAGCGTGTTTTGTTGTTTTTAGAGAGGGTTTTTATTGCATTGCACAAAGCCTGAAGCACCTCAATGTGGGAGCAATTTGGAAGCTAAATTATTATTATTTATTTAAATCAAACCCTCCAGCCTCTTTAACCGTTTGGCTGATTCTGTAATTGCTGTACCCGTGTGATGGAAACACTCACGGGGCTGGCAAGGAACTGTCTGGATACTCTTCTCAGCTCCGTGACCATGGTGTGTCCCCAGCCACTGGTTCTGCTTCCTGGGAAGGTTTTTTGGATCCAGAGCTGTGCTGTTACTCCAGGTTTGCACAGTATCTCCTGTCAGTGCCCCCAGCAGTGGTTCAGAGGCACCTGAACCGGAGGAGGGCACAAGCAAGAAGCTTCTGTTTCAGAGTCTCGTCCCATCTATGGAAGAAGGAAGATTTGGGGGTAGGCATCAAGACACACAATTTTAGCTTGGTTTTTATCTGGTTGTGGCAGCAGGGCAGGGTGTGGCTGGTGCTGAATGGCTTTTGGAAAGGGTGGTGCTTCTTGGATGTGAAGCCGCTGCAGTCCTTAGGTCAGGGTCATCATCCTTTGATGCTCTGAAGCTCTCTCCTGTCCAATTCCTGCCTTGGCTAGTGTGGCTGTGTGGATGCACCACCCCCCTGTATCCCCTGAGATACTTCACGCCTCCCAGAGGCAACCAGGACCTGTGTCCGGTCAAAAAGCTCCAAACGGCTCAAGGTGAGCTGGGTCCTCAGGGTCCTCTGACCCTCATCTGCACCCATCCTCCTCCAGCTGCTTTCCAAGGGGTTCCCGGTCCCTCTGTTTGTAAACTGGCAGGGGAGAGCAGGGTGGGACTGAGACGGCGCTGCTGCATTCCTCCTGCCCTCTGGATCTTGAGGAAATCCTGAGGCTGATTAGCCTGATCCCCTCTTGAGGCTCCCTTCCCTGCAGGGAAGCCCTGGCCTTCCATGTCTCCTCCGTTCTACCTGGCAAGGGTCTGTCACCTCCCTGCTCCGTGGCACGGCGCGTTTGTGCATTCGGCCGGGAAGGACGCCGGCTTGCGTTGCTGCTGCTGGGTCGCATTACGGTCCCCTGTCTGTGGCAATTTGCGACGCGCCACCGGCCCGGGGGCACGGCAGGATCTCCTGCTCGCCTGCTGTTCCCTGCCAGCACGCAGATGCCTTTCGCACACGGGTCAAAGCCCAGGGAAACCCTGCAGGTATTCACTCAACCTGTGCCTGTCCTGGAGGTGTTGGTGGGGCTGGGGTGTGAATGGCACGAGGCCAGGCAGGAGAGCCTCTGCTGGGGCCGGGGGTCCCTGCTCACGCCAGCTGGGGAGCTGTGAGCTACCTGTCTTCGGCTGCTCTGTTCCGTAGTGGCTGTTGAAGGCAGAAAATGTCTCCTCTACGGAGGATGAAGTTTGTGGAATATCCTTATAATGTTCACTTAGTGGGCGTCAGCCCTCAGCCTGTGACAGCCCCTGCTTTGGGCTGGCCAAAAAAGACAGAAGGTGGAATAAGCAAATAATTTGGGGATTTTTTTTTTTTTTTTTTTGCCTTTTCTCTTCTTTAATAAGACCCTCTTCCCTTCCCCGAAGTCCTAGGAAAGAACTGGGCACCTATTGCTGGTGTCAGACCTGCCTCTGTTCTTGGGGCCGTGGTGCTTCCTTGGGGTGATCCTCAGGGTCAGGGCAGGAAATGGGCTGGAAACACTGAGGATGGGAGCCTGGGGATGGCTGCTGCAACTGAGGAGCAGGAGAACCAGAGGAGGGGAAGGGTAGATTTATTCCTGCAAGCTCTGCCCCTCTCCCATGTGCATGCGATGCCCTCTCACCTTCCAAAATCCAAGCAATCCACTGCTCCACAATGGGCTGGGACTGGTGGGGACATATCTGGACAAATCTGCTGCTGGGCTGTTGCAGGGCACACAAGGACCCCCAAAGTCTCATGCCCACTTGCCCAACCTGATGGTCCCAGTCCCTGACTCACTGGCCAGCCCCTGCCCTCTGGTGAGACATAGTGCCAAATTTAGACCAAGCAGCCCCAAATCTGTGGGGTGCCTGGTGAAGGGGTGTACCAGGGGTCTGGACATGGCTTTTGGTCGAGGTCTGCCTGGAGAGGCTGCTCCCCGCTTTGTACCTCTCACACCCAGGAATAGTTTTGTGGTACTTGGCATTCATTCCCCTACGCTTAATTTCATCCCATTTAGACCTAGTAAAAACTATTCCCTGCAAGCAATTTATTCAACAAATGTAGCTGGCACTTTCTGTTGCTGAGTTGTCCAGGAAGAGACCACAATTTTTAATGATTTTTTTCCATTCAGTGAATGCTCTTTATGGCAGTATCTGAGCTCAGGGTTGTTCATGAATGGCAGTATAGTAAAAAAAAAATATCCGGTGGCCTATCTGAGCTGCAGTTTGCTATTCACGCTGCGAGGCCGGGCACCTTATCGCACCAAGTATTGTTTCTCTCCTCTGAATAGGAGCTCTTGTCTCCCTCAACTACCTCCACTCCTACCCAGAACAAAATTAATTTCATCCTGCAACAAATCTGGCTGCTTGATTAAATGAATCTGTTGCCAGCCCTGAAAGATATCTCAGTGAGCAAAATTTCATTTCTGGTTGAACACCCACCGAGCCAGCCACAGATACAAGTGGGTGGCTCCCAGAGAAGCTCAGGGCTGTATTTACACTGTTAACCTGCTTCTGATCCCCCTCACTCCTGTTTGCAATGCCCTGGAAGGCAGCTTCTGGTGGTGTGGAAATACCCTGGGCACCTGTGGCTCCCCTTTGGGCACCCCCAACCCCAATGTCTGCTCCTGGCTGATGCCTAGTCAAGCTTGGCAAATTGAGCTCTTTTAATTTTTCCTTAGAAATCAATCCCTCAAGCCTTTTTTCTGTTGTAGGGAAATATCACCCCCCACATTAATTTCTCTGCAATCGCTTGGTGTACTCTGAAGACCTGAGTATGTTGCTGAACCTGGGGTTGGAGGTGTGATCCTGTTGGCATTGCATCCTCATCCCTACCCAGCACTAACCCTCTCTTACCCACAGACACTGCCTGCTCCTGTCGCCATCCTATTCATTCTCTCTGCCTTGTTTCCAGGCACTGAAGCCCTCTTTATTCTGTCTAATCAAGACAAACATAGGGGAGTACTCACGGCCGCTTGCCCAGGGAGCGGTTTGCCAAAACTGTCCTATTCTGGAGTGTTTTTATAGTAACTGTGTGATGAGGAAAAGATGGTAAGGGCTCACCGTTCTAATTAGGATCGTTTCTGTCTTGCAAGAGGGATTGGTGGGTAGTATTTATGGATACAAGTAGGTTCAGAAAAATTCCTAGCACCATCTGTTTGAGAGAGAACAGGAAGAATTTCAATATGCTTTAGACCTTGAAGTGTAATGTTTGTATAACAGGCTCATAAAATCAATTTCTAATAGTTACAGGTACCCCCTCAGGAATTTAAATAGTCTGTTAACAAAGTTATTCCATCTGCCAAGCAAATATATTAAATATGCAAGTTCCATACTACATGTATGGTTGCATGTGCCTTTCTCCTGCGTGTCATGCCCTTGGGTCCTGCGTGCCGGTTTTGCTCCTGGGTTACGCTCAGTCTTTCCTGGTGGAACCTCACAGTATATTCCTGATTCAATGGGAGTTCACTCACCTGCCCTTGGCCTGTCAGATAAATCACTGTCATGGTCACCTTGCTCCATGGGAGCCGAGTGTGGGGCTCACTCTGTCCTGGTCCCCTTCCTGCCTCCTGCTCAGCTGCCCGTGGGTTGCCAGGATAGAGAGAACTGGCTTCAGGGGTTAGCAGGGGCTGTAAGGGACAGCGGTGTCTGAATTTGCAAATTGAAAACATGCCAGGGGCAGGATAATCGCTCCACACCTGGTTTGCAGACTTTTTAAGCTGGTGTTGCAACCTGGATGATGGCCATTTGGGCTTTACTCTGCTCCTCATTCCTCTGTGGCACCTCACTTTTCCATTACCCTTTGGATCCATCAGTGCCCTGCTTGGTGCCAGAAATCCAACTGCCTTGTATGTTTGGGAACAGGCTGACAACACGGGGCATATGCAGGCGAGCTGCAAATATGTCATCCCGTTAGCTAAACAGTTTGCATTTAACGCTGCCCGCGGAGCTGCACGACACCTCGCCAATTCTGCAAAGGTTGTGTTCTCAGCGTTATCGGGAGTGATTTATGGCGAGAGTTAGGCTGTGTGTCCAGAATATCGATGGAGGCGTTTGCTGCCTATTGTGTTTAATAGCTGCTGGGGTCCCTCTTTTTACCACTGTGTCATTTGCTGCCTGCCAGCCTGTGCAGCTCTGGGAGCGCGTCTCCGTCTGGGCAGAGTTATTGATCACGGCGTGTTTGGAGCCGCTGCTGGCTGGGTGCCGGCAGTGGGTGCCTCTTCCAAACAGCTGCAGCGGGCACGGCACTCACTGGCCACGGTCCCCAGGTCCCCTTGTCCACCTGGTGCAGCACCACCACAGGGCAGGTGCCCTGGAGGGAAGTGATCTGCCCTCCCCTCACCACCTTTTATGAACAGAAACCAAAGTGAAACGTGAGCAGCTCTTTCCTGGGCAGCAGAGCTGGAAGGTTAAAATCTGCGCGGTTTTGATGCATTTACCCTCTCCACCCAACAGGCAGATAAGGCACAGAAATCTCATGGGATTCACCAGCAGTTAGGCAGGAGGTGTCCTGGAGGGAAGAGGCAAAACCCTGCGTGCCTGAGCCGCACCGGGAGACTGGGATTTCCTTCTGATGATGATCTCTTTGTGCTAGGCAGTTTATTCTTCTTTTTTAATTTAAAAATCCACATTCCCACTTCCACATAGCTCGTTATCTCAGGGCGTGTGATGAGGTGTCCAGGGGTCTGTCCCAGCAGAGATGATGCAGAACACATTCGTGCAGGCTGTTGGATCTGACCCCCCTCTCCCTCGGGGAGCGGGTGGTTTTCATTTCAGCCTCTTCCATTAGAAGCTCTAAGGGGAGCTCCATCTATTAACTGAGAACTGCAGGCCTCTAAATTTTGGCAAGAAAAAGTCCTTGGAAGCAAATCATCTGTATTTTCTCAGGGCTGTTTGTCCTCCCTCTTTGCATGTACAGCCTTTGCTGGTCGGGAGGCAGGTACTGCCGCTGACTCCTTCTCCACATGTGCAGATTGATGGTGTCTGCTCCAGAGCCCGCTCCCTCTTCCCTTTCTCTCCCTCTCAGTTTTGTTCCTTCCCTTTTGAGCTGTTTCTGCTTTGCTTGGGAGACTCCTTTAGCTGCCAAGTCCTGATGTGTATCCGTTCATTTCCTAGGGCAAACACATTGATCTGTGATTTCTGTTATGATACTGCAGATTTCTGTTCCCTTTATTCTTTTTTTTTTATACTTTATCCTGCCATCCAGGAGGTGGTTTCTGTGCTATGGAGAAACTCAGTGTTTCTAGAAAAATGTGTTTCCCTGCCTCAGAGCTGTGCCTAATTGCATACAGAGCAAGCGTCCATCCCTCTTAGTTCCAGTGTAATTCTTTGTGGTGTGTTCCTTTGTGATTGTGTTATTCCAGCAATAACAGCCACTCTCCTTCCAGATATTTATTCTTTTCATGAACATCACCATACTGGCAAAGGGCTGGGCTTTTTTTTTCCATCTTAATGCTCTACTTCATAGCTCAAATCAGGGATTTATGCTTCAGGGATCTCAGAGAAGACTTTCCTCTTTTCTGCTACCTCTTTCCAGAAGCGCCATCTTTCTACGCCAGGATTTGGAGTTCTTGGACGTGTGTTACTGCTGCCGGGGATGCTGCTCGCTGCTTTTAGATTTGTATTTACTGCAGTGCTTTGCTCTTTAATTTTGTTGTTCTCTTTCTGGCACAGAGACGAAGTGATGCAAATGAAGGCTGGAGCATTTGGTTTGCACACAAACCAACCCTGGCCATTCCGAGTGGAGGCTGGCAGGGAGTTGGAGGGCAATGGGCAGCATCTTTTCCTGCAGCCACTGCAGTTCTGGGCATCCCATGAGGGCTGTGATGGAGGGGCAACAGCCTGGGAAGAACATCCAAGGTATCCCCAAGCCCTGGCACAGCAAGGTTAGGAGGACAAAGTGCAGGTAAGGCAGGGATGCCTCCCAAATATACCACTAACCTCTACCACACCTCTCCCTGTGCTGAGGATAAGGCATTAGTTTCTCATCCTGGAAGACCTTATTTCTTATTATGAGTTAGTTTTACAGCACCCTGAAGTGTGCTCAGCACTTTACAGTGCAGGGAAAAAGATGAGGTCCATGCGACAGATTTACTCAGTGTTAAATCCTGCCTGAGTTACAAAGGAAAGAAGCAGCGTGTCTGTGCCCTGGCCTTCATCCTGTCCTGCTGCCACAGGGGCTTTGAGACACTTTTACATTTTTTAGTGACATGAGAGAGGTTTTTCTGCCCCATGGCAGCCTTGCTGCCCACTGTGCTCTGCTCCTCACCCAAGCCATCACTTTTGGCAGGTGGGAGTCCTGTGAACGCTGCTGCAAGGAGGGCATATGGCACACAGCTCCCAAATGGGGACCAGCAAATGGTGCCGTGCCAGGACCATTTGACAGCCTGGCACAGTCCCCCTGAGCCACCTGTGAGTGGGGGAAAACGTTGGCATTCAGCAAGGGCTCATTCACTCAGGCTGGCACCTCAGCTGCAGGCTGTGCTGGAGCCAGTGGGACCTAGAAGAGGTGTCAGGGTGGGTTTGAGGCTGGGAGCTGTGCTGGAGGAGGGCAGGCTGCCCTGGAGCCATGCCCCATCTCCAGCAAACTCCCTGTGCCCTGCCAGAGGATGTCTAGGTGTAGCATCACCTCAACCCTGTCATCTGGGCAGGAAAGGTGCAGCCTGCATCCGGGAGCTATGGGGATGCTCATGCTCCACCAAGGTCAACATGGGAGGCGATGGGCCCTCTGCTTCATCCCTATCCCTGGGCACTGCCATTGCCCTCCCCGGCTGTGTGGGAACGACTTCTGGGGCTGGAGCATGCCGAATTTCACTTTTCAAATGGGGCTTCTGGCACCCGACCAAGCCGCGTTTCGTGTTGTCAAATATTTTGGCAAACCACATCTCAGCTTTAGTCGAAGCGTCTCTCGCTGGGGAAACGGCGTCGAGCCGAGCCGCCAGCACGATCCCGGCACGGAGGGGCACACCAGTCACATCCTGCACGGGAGCTGCTGCTGCTGGGGTGCCACGGCATCCTGGCCGGGGGGCACTGGGACCACGGCTGGGCAGGGTGAGTGGTGAGCAGCAAAAGGGCCAAAAAAAAGGTGTTTCAAGGTGACTATAAATGGTTTGTGAAATCAGGCTGAGCGGGGCAAATTGTATTGACAAGAATAAGAAAACCCTGAAAAGTGATTTTTCAAGTCTCTATTTTGGCTTTTTGTTCTGAAATTGCCCTGCATTAAGAAGAGAGTAAAAGAAAAAAAAAAATCAGCTCTAAGTAAACTAGAAATAAGGGGACTGTATTTTTTTTACCAGCTCATTGGAAAAATGAAACATATTTGTTCTGGGTCAGTCCAAAATGAGCAAAGCAATCAGTTATCCACAGAGCCACGCTGCAGGCTGGCTTTCCTTCTGCTCGCTCTCCTGGGCATCCTTGGAAAAATATCCAATACCTTTTTATGATGTTTGAAAGAAAATATCTCTGAGGAGAGAAAAAAAAGCAAAGTGTGATCCCAAAAAGTCTGCTTTCACAGCTTGGACAGACCCATCTTTCCCTCCCGCGGCCGCTGTTCCTTCCTTCTGCCCGTCACGTTGTGTGGTTAGAGCACACGTACTCACAGCCCCAGCACCATGATGGGTTTTGAAAGCCTGAGAAATCCTCCCAAAAGCCTGGTTTCCGGCCAAAAAAACCCGAGGTTATGCAAACATACACATAGCTTGCAAACAGGCTGTGTGTGTTGGATGGAGAGCAGCTTTGCAAAGCAGGTGTGAGCTGATGCGGGAAGAGCTGCGCTGCCTGATGTCTGCGCTGAAATCCAGTGTCAGCCCGCAGACTGAAACCAGGGCGCTGGAATTAAAAAAACCCAAGGAATAAAAATCAACCCTTGCAGCAGCGTCCCAAGCACAATCCCACCGGATTCCAGGCCTAACCCTTCCGTATGGGTTAGGGCTGCAGGACCAGTTTTTGCAATACCACCAGCCCACCTGGGGACTGTGGGGTGATCCCTCCCCAACCCAGCTCACCCACTGCATCCCCACCATGCTGCCACCACCCTGGTTGTGCCCCCAGAGCTCTGCAGGACTTGCTCATGCCTTTGTAATGGTTTAAAGGTGAATGGCTTCTCAGCAAAGGCACCCTTGAAGTCTTGTGAGCCAGTGAAATCTCCTAAAAACCCAGGTTCTGTCAGCTGCCAGGAAAAAGCTTGTTTGAGTTTAAAATATGTTCGGAAAAGTCATTGTCTTATGAAAAACTGCTGCTGTCAAAGCACCACGGTGGAGTTGCATTTATTACATATTAATGACTCCACATCAGCTGCATTTTGCTTTATAGTACCCAAATATTGGAAATACCAGTGTATGAGCATTCCCCATTGTGAATTGTCAGGCATGCAAATCTCAGGGTCTGGAAGCCCAGTAGAGCCAGTGCATTACCCACAGTAAATGCTCCCTGTGCCAGTGAATGCCATCGTGGCAAGGTGTGACTCGGCCGTCCTGGAGCCCTGCACTCATAACCATGTGAAAACTGGGAAACCAGTGGTGTGGAAGATGTGAGTCCAGCTTGCTCCATTCCAGAGCTGTCAGCTGCACCAGCTTCCCATTTGGATGCTTTTAACAAATATAGGATGAAGAGACTCGTGCCGGTGTGATAATGTGGAAGGAGGTGCGTGGTGTGAAAAGCTTTTGGGGAAAGGGGACGGAGGTGTTTGCACTGTGGGATTTTTGACACCTGGTGTTGGAGGCTGAGCAGAGCAGAGAGATGTTCTCTGGCATGGAGAGGATCTTTAGGAGTATATAAGCATTTTCCTGATTGCTGCCTGGAGGGACTTGTTTGGGGATTGAACCTTAACCCCTGGGTGGCTTAGCAGAGAGGGTCTGGGGTTGTCCTGTGCCCGGCCAGAAGCTGTACTCAATGATGCTTGTGGGTCCTTTCCAACTCAGAATATTCTGTTCTGTTCTATTCTAGGGTCCAAGACCCTCGGGGTGACCTGACCTGAGTGTCATCCTGCCCCTTCCCCTCCCTGCTCCAGGGCACAGAGGAATGCTGTGTGGGTTGAATGAGTGCCAGGCAGAGCTGATCCCCCGGGCTGCTGCAGGAGAAGCAGCAGAAATGGGACAGGGGAAACCATGACTGGGACCCTGCTGTTTGTGCTATTCTCCAGTCTGATAAAGCAGACTGAAGGATCTCTTCTCATTCATTCCTTAGCCAGGAGCTGGCACTAGGAATTATCCCTCAATATGGTTTTCAGCAGCCTCCACTGTCCCCACTGCCAGGCACCAGATCCTGAAGTAGCACAGTCCCAGACGCTTTGCTTCCAGCAGGGCAGCAGACATCCTTGAGTAGTTCATCAATAATGTGTTTTTTCCTCACTCATCTCATCACAAGATCTTTGTGGGTATGGCCATGCTTCCTGGTCTCTCTACTCCTCCTGTTCGCTGGGGAAACTGAAGCATGGGGTGGAGGGATGTGAGCACAGACATTTCCTCCAGTACAGGCAGGCCTGCAGCAGAGCTGGGACCAAACCCTAGGGTTTCAGTGCCTCTGCTCCACCTTGTGCCTCTGCTGTAAATCCACCTTCCTCCACCACTCACTGCACTCAGCATTAGCATGATTTAGCTTGAAGGAAACATTGACACTCCAGTGGGTTTTTTGGTTTGGCGTTTTTTTTAAAGCAAGTCATGTGGCAGTTATTAAAAGAGCTGCCTACATTTTACAAATATTTCCAGGAAGAAATGTGCCAGTGTTTGGGGCTGCAGAAGAGAGAGTGTGATGATGACCAGCATGAGGCTGCCTGCCAGACTGTGCTCTCTATCCATCCATCAGTCGTTGCCAAAACCTCTCTTCCCCCAGTGGATTGGTAACAGCAATGAGCCAGGGTGCCAAAGCCTCTGTGTACCCTTCTTTCCCCTCCAGCCTGGCATGGGTGGCCAGTGGCCACCCACTTCGGTGCACATTCAATTTGGGGCATTTGCAGCACCCCCCATCCGCAGGGACAGTGGTGCCTAAATGGGGACTGCAAAGCTGCCAGGCTCCTGTCTGTGAGCCACCTGTTCCTTGAGGACACAGGGAGCCGAGCCTTCCTGGGGGATGCCTGTGAGCAGCACCACGCTGATGGTCACTGAATCTGGGGAACGGCTGGGGCTGGAGGGCTCCTTCCATGGGGCTGCCAGTGAGAAGCACGAGGAGAAGCTGTGCCTAGGGAAGGGGCTTGTTAAAAAGCTGGGGGGAATCGCAGACAAACTGAGGGAGCTGTCTGCAGGAGATCTCCAGGTAACATCGAAGAGTAATGGCAGCTCTCGGTGCCACTGAGCACCTTGATCCCCCTGGCCATAACTTACACGGTCATGACAGTGTAAAGTGCCGCCTGCACCTGCCTGCCTCCGTAACGGATAAACAATAATAGTTTGTGGTTAAAATATTGCCCTCAGATGATAATCTGTGGGACATGGCTTATACAGAACAGCTGCACTGGGAGCAGGGGTAACCTCTCCATCCCTGGTGAGACCTTTTTGCGCTCCTGGTGCTGGATCCAGGAGTAGGGAGAGGGATGCTGTCGGATGTAGGGTTTTGCAGTCACCATACGTGGCTCTGCAAGCCCCAAAGCAGGCAAGGTGCAGGGAAGGGTCTTTTAACATTCACAATAAGAGTGGTTACTGGGCTCACAGATAGAAATGGTATCAGTGAAACCTCAGCAGACATCCCACCCAGAAAAACAGCAACACCAAGTCCATGCAGCACCATTTTCCCAGGACTGTTACCTCCCTCCAGGATGGCAGCTGCTTGGGGCTGGGTGGCAGGATAACACTGGGGCAGGATGCAGCCTGGCTCTTGAGACTCAGAAGAGGTTTGGGGACAGACAAAAGTCTCCTGCAAGTGGGTGGCAGTGACGCAGGGCAGAGCAATGGTATTGCTGGTATGTCAAGCACCTTGTTTATTATACCTCAGACATGTCGCAACAGTGCTGGGTTGTGTAATGGTTTCCAGGAGATTTTCCTGCTTTCAGATTTTGGGACTCTCATTCCCAGGGCTTAGTTTCTGCCAGAGGTGGGTTGTGGTAGAGAGAATGAGTTAAAATCAAACTCTGCTTAGGTGAGGTTTTGTGTTGATGGAGAGAGGGAGGAGACCTTTCTGAATTGTTTTTATATTATGGTGAGCACCTTCCTTCTCAAGAGCTTACAGACACGGGGTGAAAGCTGGGTGCAGCTTTCAGTCTTGGTAGTCTGATGCTATTCCATTTAATGAAAATTGTAGGCACTGACATCAGGAATCTTGCCCACAGGGAATTAAATATTTTTTCCTAGAACAAATAAGAAGTGGTATTTGACAAATATGTGGCCTTGCCTTCTCACTGCAGGAGGCTGAGGATCCTGTGATCCAGCCTGAGCACTTCTGTGGCACTTCTGTGGCAGTCCTCTTGCCCCTGCCGAGTCCCAGCCCTTCTTGGGCCAGATTTCAGCATGTTCCTCCCTTTCCCTTTGCTCATGTGCAGTTTTCCTCTCCCATCTCTCCCTGCCTGGGATATGGAGAGTTTTCACCATGCCATGCAAATCACCTCAGGCTCTGCAAGGTGGAAGAGCAGAGAGAGCTCTGCTGTCCCTGCATTCACAGTTTGGGGCTTGAACAAATCCTCTGAGTTGTCAGCCAGCAAAGGCGAGCTCTTCGCTCAGCACGGGTGACCTAGGAATTTCAGAAGCTTAAAATATTGCACAACTTGGAAGAATTATCACTGGGAAAATTACTGTAGCACCCCAGGGAAATTGAGAGCTCCACCACAAACACAGAGGAATTCTAACTTCTCCTTGAAGCTGCTGCAAGAATTTCTCAATTTGGCCATCTTTGTTTTCCAGAATCTCATTCAGCATATTGGCTGAAATCTTCCTGGTCTGAGTTGTACCCCCAGCTCCAGGGGCTTTTCTTATTTTTGCAAACTCTAGCTAAATGCTGGCATGGTTATAAGGAATTGAGGGAAGATCTTAAAATGGAAAATGTTGGGCAAGCCTGAATAGTTTTGGAGCATCAACCCAGTGAAGAGAACCTCTTTGGTGGGGACAGGGTCCCTCGTGCTCAGCTAGACACAGCACGGATGGGCTCTGAGCATGGGAGGATGCTCCTGTCCCCACTCCAAATGACTGCAGCAAATACCGGGGTACAGCAACTCCAAACCTGTTTCCCACTGCATTTCTCTGCAGGGAGGTGCTGGGCAGCAGCTAAGGGGGACTTCTTCAGCTCACTGCTATGTCCAGGCTCCTTCCACATCCGGACTTCAGCCCTCAAAGGATGAGTTGCACCACGTTGTTAAGCCCAGAGCGAGGTCCCCCTCTGTGCTTCCCTTGCAAAGAATGAAATAACCTGGAAGCTGTTGGTCTCTGGAAGCAATTTAGCATGGGACGTGGCTATTAATTTAAATAGATTACAGAAATTTGAACTAAGCTGCATATAAATCTTCTGACCAGCTCTTTGGGCTTTGGTCTCTGTTGTTTACACGTTTTTTTCTTTCTTTTTTTTTCGAATTGTGTTTTATTGATTCCTGAAGCTGTGATATTTCAGCCAGAGCTCACTGCTTGGATGGCAGGCGGCTTCACTCTTCCACACATATTACCTTTCAGAGCTACTGTGAGTAGGACACAGATGTTGTTAGGTCTCAGGTAAAGCCATCAAAGGTGGACGTTCAATCAAGTTTGACATCATCTTCAACCTGAAGGCAAAGGGGTTGGTTTTGATTAGCAGCTCATGGGGTTGAGCCTAACCCGTATCAGCGCTGCTGCTGCTACTTACCTGAATGGCAAAACCACAGATGGTAATTATAACCATAAGTGCTTACAGATTTCCTAACAACAAAGATAATTTGTTTGCTCCATGCCTTGTTAGAAGGGGAATTTTGTTCTGGTGACTGGGTGGTTTGTGAATCAGCCGTTGCCCTTTCACCCCTCTGTCCCGGGCTCGGCTGTTCCCCCCAGCTGTGGCCATTAGATGTTGATCTGACCAGAAGGGTCCCGCCGAGTCTGGTCTCTGCAGTGGCCACAGAGACGCCGGCCCAGTGCAAGGAGCCATCCTGGCCTGGCGGGGAGTGGGATGCTGTGCTGACACCCATGGGATGACCTGGGATGCTGGGCAGGGGAGGTCCTCCCTGCTAAAACACCCCTTTCCTCATCCTAAGCTCGTGCATATACCTTCTGGGGCAAATGGTGTGAAAATTTGCTGTCAGGCTTCCCCTGAGTCACTGGACCACTGCTTCTGGTCCACAAAGTTCAGCTGCATCCCCTGTGCTCACCCCATTGCCCTGCCATGGGGGATGACAAGACAGCATGTGAACAGCCAGGCTTGCACCTCTGTTCTGGGAACCACTGCCAAAAACCATGGCTTTCCTTCCTTCTGAAGGTGACCTAGCATCTGAAGTCTTGGGAGGAAAACGGGGGGAGCCTGTCCCTGTTGATCCCTGACAGCCGGAGGTCTCTCCACCCTGCAGCCACTCTCTGGCACTGGAGACAGGTTACCTGTAAATTAAACCAGCTGGTGCCAGTGGCTCGCTGGCAGCCCTGGCCCATGTCCACAGCCTTTCCTTGGGGCAGAAAGCCTGTGGGTTCAGCTTGGACCACGGCTTGGCAGCAACCAAGGGCAGTGTCTCGACTGTCATGCAGGCAGGCAGATAACAGCTTTGATTTCTGGGTCTCACTTTAATTATAATGGAAGGACGCGGCTCGTTAAGTGCCCGCTTTGCTTTCCAGCGATTCCTCCCGGCTGCCAAGTGCACTGGGCTAACAAAAGCATTCCTCTCCCCGCCGGGGCCAGCCGCAGCAGCCCGTATGGCGAGCAGACGGAGGGGATTAAGACACACAAGAACAGTCTGCCCGGCTCCCGGTCCCTGCACACAACCTGAGACCTCTGAGCAGCCTGTCTGGGAGCACAAACTACCCCTGAAATGGAAACCTCCAAAAAACACCCTTATGCCTTTACACCAGCTCATCTCCACTTCTCTGCCTGGTACGGGCAGAATACCTGCAGGGTCTTGCCCCAGAGTGTGTTTCTTCTCTC
The DNA here is from genome assembly GCA_013400975.1 of Atrichornis clamosus. NCBI lineage: Eukaryota > Metazoa > Chordata > Aves > Passeriformes > Menuridae > Atrichornis > Atrichornis clamosus. The sequence goes on from WBMZ01015144.1 coordinate 19,910, forward strand.
CCACAGCTCAGATCAGATGATTTTTTTCATGTCAGTCGTACCTTGAGTTGTTCAAGACAGTGATATTGATCTTGTTCATATTTGTTGCCTTAATGAGTCACAAATTCTGTCTGTGAGCAGAGGTGGTTTGGAGGTGCTGGCTGGCTGCTACTAACCTGCCTTTCTGGAAGGGTAGGAATTTCAGCAGATTTGGAGAACTAGTGTTTTCTTAGATTCCTAGAGGAAATTACACTAATTGCAACAACCCCCATGTCCCTGTAGCAAGCAGAAAAGATAGGATCTCCCCAAATGTCTGCTCCTGAAGCCTGTAATCTTCCTAACAGCCCTTCTCCCACCCTGCAGCACTGAAGGACCCACGGCAGGTGATCTGCCAGAGCCAAGCACTTACGGCTGCTTTGAGGCCAAATTGTTCCTGTGCTGGTTCATCTTTTGGCTGCGAGTGGTACCTGGGCTGAGCAGAGGTGTCAGATCACCACAAGGGCAGGGGACTCAGGCCTTCAACTGCCACTGCTCTGATCTTGGCTGTGGCCAAGATTCCCTTATTTTGAAATTATTTTAATATTCAGGCTACACAAATATCCGCACGTGAGCATGGTGCATGAGATCACAATGCAGTGCTAGTGTGGAATTAATATAAATGCTCTATAGGGTATGTCTAAAAAGTGGACCCATATTAAAAAAGCTAAATATTAATTAGCTTTCTCCTTCACTCAGATCCAGAAAAGCCCCCCCTGCCCCAGAGCAGGACATGGAGCTGTTTTGGGAATGCAGGCTGTTTCCGGAGCAGGACAGTGTGCTTCTCGCGTCTCTCGGATGCTCCTCAATAGGCTTAATTTAAACATTAACTCCCAAATTGCCTCTGGGCTCAGGGTATGGAAAAAATTAGAGCAAAAGGAGAATTTTTCAAGAAGCTCTGAGTAAAGCAGGGTTATAATAGAAATAGTTTTTGACCTTAATTATGGCTTCTAATGGAAATAGTTGTGCAACCTCAGCAGTGGGGTTTGTATGTGCAGCAGATCTGAGCTGAGGATGATGACGGGAGGACAACGAGGGCTCGGTGGCCTTAGCTGCTTGCTCACAGGAGGCTCTCAGAGAGCTGGGCTGAGGCTAGCGAGAGAAATGTTCCTCACTTCCACCAGCCACAGCTCTGGATCCCTCCAGCCAGAGCGAGGGCTTTGCCCCATTTCTGCTTCAGAGAAGAATGTAACCAGCCTCAAGTCCCTCGTCACTGCCGGCGGAATGTGCAGCCGGCACCCAGCACCTCCGGACAGAGGAGAGGGGAGTGCCCGTAACTCCCTACTGAGGTCAGCACAGCAAGTCCCGGCACAAAGGCAGCACGGCTTGCCCTGCTCGGCTTTCCCCGGGCAGGGGCAGAGGGGAGCAGCCTGCCCCTCTCTGCTCCTCGGGGGAAGAGATTCCCGGCTGTGAATGCCAATACGATGAACTCCAGCGCTGCTCTCCACGGAAAAATGATGCCGACGAGAGCTGCCGACCTGCAGAGATATTTGTTTGAAGGATCCCGATTGCAAAATAATGACACAGCATTTGCTACGGGTGGGAGCAGGACGGGTTAATCACTGAAGAGGAAGCACATCACCTTTGGTGTTGGGTCAAACCTCCTCGCCCTGGAAATCTGCTGTTATTACCCTGCTATAATGGGTCACTTGGCACTGCCTGGGAGCAACGACGTGTGCAGCTAATGTGATTTAGAAACCTCTCGTTTGGGCAATAAAAGGATGCTGGCCTTTTGAGGGGTCAGGGATCGCCTGACTCACCTCTCCTGCTGCCACAAAGGCATCCAAGATCTCGGGGCAAAAGGTTTGCTTGTGGCTAGGGAAATTCAGGTGGGATGAGTGGTTGATTAACATAGCTGCAGGGCTGGAGGACACCAGCCTAAACCACTGCCGTCAACGGGGCACCCTGGGATGATGGGAGATCCGGAGGGACTTGAAGAAGGTGTGACCTTCTCCTGTGCCTGCACACTGCCAGGAACAGTCACGGAAAGTGATGGTGACATCTTGCAATGATGATCGCTCTCCTTCACATCTGCAGTGGTGTCGGGGTGGGTGGGGAACGGCAACCCCTCTTCCCCAGCGTGCTGTGCAGAGCTTCCTGTCACACTGTCCCCATGCCAGACCTCAGACAGCGTTAGGCTGTCCACAGGGGGAGCAAAGTCACCTCCCAGAGTTATCCATCTGTCTCTTCTGGATATAAATGCAAGAAATGTGGGTTGAATCCCAGACAAAAAGAGACGTGGGGTGCAGCAAGCCCCATCCAGGCTTCTGTGGCATCTTTGGGAATGTGCTCCTGGTGTATATCCTAATTTCTCACTGTCAGAAGTCATCTCACAAATGTGATCATGAGGAGGGACAAGGGCTGCAGCAGCTCTGTTTCACCTCCCAGGCTGGGAGTCAGTGACCTGCAGTATCCCAAAGGCAGCTCCTGCCTTAACAAGAGCAAAGGGATGGTGCTCTGCTCCTGGGCACGGACCCAGAGCAAGATCTTCCCAGATGCTCAAGGCGCAGCAGCCACTGCCAAGGCACATGTCCTTGCATTTTCAGCTCTCAGTTCTTGAAAACTCTGGGAAACCTGACCATTTTGGTCCTCCAAAAAGTGCTAGGGGTTGAGTTGTTCGGAAAATTCAGGCTTTGTGTTTTAGATGCAAACATGTTAGTTCCCCTCCATTGCCCATGTCTCTGTGTAGGCTGCAAAAATAAAGCAGTGTTTAACATGCAGGCATTTAACCCTTTCAGGATTCTGGTTTATACATAGCATTAACTAACATAAAGAATCATTCAGTGCGTTTTAACAGCTACTGTTTTAAAGTTTTTATCATAGTTATTTTTTCTTTTATCACAGTTTTTATATTGTGTGGTGAAGATTCGTCTCTCCTTGCTTAGTTTATCTATAATTCAGGACGTTTTTACACTTAGGCTATAATTGACTTTTCCATGCTGCAGCAACTCAAACAATAACTATTAATATTCAGCAGTCTATAGTGATAAAGATTTCCATTTACTTTCTTTTACTTAACCGTGTGAATATACGACATCCTATCTCACATGGGTAATATTGAATTCATTCATATTTACTCTCCATTTTCCTGTATAACAATATTGAAAGAGTGAGCACTGTGGGTTTGGGGACATCTGACTCCCACTCTCAGCTGGCCAACCCTGCTCCCTCGGAGGGGAGCCAACATCTGCAGGTCCTGGTGAGGCTGTGATGCTGCTTGACCATCACCCCTCAGGCCTTTCCAAGACTGAGGAAGAAGGTAGAGTAGAGCACAAAGCACAGAACCTCAGGAGCAGAATCCAGGTCCTGCCACTGATGAGGATGCTGCATTTGCACCCAAGAAGTTGTTGTTTCAAAAACCCAAAATAGTGTTAGAGGGCTGTGAGCTGAAAATGGGAAAATGCCTTGATACCCTGCCCCAGAGTACCCCTCATGGTGTGGGGCAATGCCATAGATGGATGAGTGTGTAGGGTGGATTGATGGTGGAAGGGGATAGGCAGGGAAGGCAGAACAGTTCATTGTTTAAGGGGACTGTGCTGCAAGACAGAGCTAGGAGTCCCCTGCCCTGGGGGACATGACCTTACACAGGACTGGTGAGGGAGTATGAGGACACACCAGGCTGATCTCCCACCCCTTTTGCAGCTATAAAATGCACAATGGCAAGTTCGTCTGGGAGGCTCTGAACATTGGCACTGCAGCCAAGGCTCTGACCCGCCACTGTCACCACCAGCGATTGCAAAGGTGTCCTGACTCTGCCTTGGGGGCTTTATTCTGCTGCACAGCCTCCTCTTGTGGTGCAGAGACACCCCAAGTCTGGATGCTGCCGGGACCAATGCCAGTGGGGAATGCAGTGGACCAATGGAGAAGCAGCTGGGAGGAGAACCAGTGGGAAACCCCAAACACACTTACCCTGATGCGGGGCCGCAGCAGATGAGCTGCCTCTCAGCAGAGAGGATGGGGTGGTGGGAAGGTGACCTGTCCCTCACTGCTGGGGCTCAGGGATGGAGCCACGTGCATTTCCTTCCCACTGTCCCTCAAAGGCTGGATACCTTCACCTCAGCTGTGTGGAGACCTGTGTGGGACCCCACCCTAGGGGCTGGCCCCACTCCTCTGCCCAGGCTCCTGGTGCATCACTGGTGCTGCCAGCGTGGGAAGAACTGTGGGGGGGAGATGCCCTCTCCTCCCTTCATCTCTCTAAAGGAAGGTGGAGCAGGAACCGGCTGCAAAAGCCAGCAGCAGGCTAGGTATTAACTGCAGCTGTGTCGAGCTGTTGTGACTGAGCTCTTCCTTGTAATTATGAAAAATGTCCTGCACAGGGGAGAAGTGGCAGACCTGCTCCCCCCTGCTTGGAGAGAATGACTTTCCCAGGCAGCTTTCCTCCAAAAAAGAGGGGTTCTTCATCCCATCCGCCCCAGCCACCCACGGAGCGCGACTGTTCCCACCGGTGCTGTTGGTGAGCTGTTTCTGTGCTTCACGGCTAGTTAAGGGCTAGTGGGGTTAAACGGATAGTCCATTAATCTCGGCCCCGCCGAGGTCAGAGCCGAGGGACACACATGCGGCGGGTGATTTATGGGCAGCCTGGGCCCGTGCCCCTTCTCAGGGCTGCTGCCAGAGCTGCCCAGCACGGCGGGCACTTGCCAGGCCTGGCAGGAGGGACAGGGGGCCAGTGAGCTGTTTTGGCTGCGGCCGGGGCTGCATCCACCCTGGCTCAGTCCTGGGAATAACTTGCCTTGCTGAGAAGTCTCAGGAGCAGGACTCCCCACGACAAAGCTGTCACCCCAGCCATCTCCACTGTCCTCCCTGCCTCAGTTTCCCCAACATTAGAGGAGTCACAGCCTCCCTGGCCTCGCAGGACCCAATGCCCATTTTACCCAGAGCAACGCCCAGCCCGGTGTGAGGAAGGGCTCTGTGCCACCGGAGCAGCCGTCCCCAGTGCAGCGGGTGGGATGGAGACAGCCAGCACTCCAGGGACACTGGGAGCTGGGGGCTGACCCCACGGCACGTGCAGAGATGGGATTCCCTCTTTTTTCAAGTTCCTGTTGGCCTCTGATCAGAAGTGCACACTATCTGCCTGCTATTAGCCTGCCTGCTGCTCTCTGCCCCGGGAGCAATCACGGGGTGAATGAATAAACACAACAGCATTTAGGGAGATCTGAAAAGAGATGTGATGATAATTTCTTCCCTGCAAATTGTAGGCGCTCATGTTTTCAGCGTGCAGAAGGCAATTAGAGCAGAGCGGAGCTGGCAAGACGAGGGAGGACGCTGGAGAAGCTGCGACTATGCACCCGTAATAACAATTTAGATTCTATTTAGATACAAGTGGCTACAAGTCGCGTCTCGATATTGAATCAATCGACACACACAAATGAGTTAATATGGAGGTTTTTGCCGGAGAGGAAGGATAGAGACCAGCCTTTTAGAGGCACCCAGGTGCCTGTAGGTGCCACTAGGTGGGATGAGCATCCGGGACAGATCCAGAGCTTCTGGCGGCGTAGAGGAGAGACGGAAAGGGGTGATCCTACAGGGAACAAATGGCTTTTCTCGCAGCTTTTGGCACTCTGGGCTGGCTTATGCTCAGCATCGATTGAGGAGGTATTTTTAGAGGCAGTCTGGTATTTGTTAACCTTCTCGAGCAGAGTGGAACTCACTTCTCAAAAGCATGTGTGCGCGCACGCGTGCGGGAGGCAGGAGAGATCCCGCCAGAGATAAAATGTAAGTAGCCAGCCCCAGCCAAAGGCCGGGCACAGCTGTATAAATACGAGGCAGCCCCCCTCACCCCCCACCTCCTCACAGTCAGTGGGGCTGGTGACACTGGAGAATGCTTTGCTGTCATTAGTTAATTGAGCTGCTGATGTTAAGAAAAGGTTATGTATTTCTCCTGGTAGTTTTTCTTTGTAAAACTCTGACAGGGATCTCTTGCAATAGCAGTGGTAATGTCCCAGCTGGGGAGTTCGAGCAAATCTTCCCTATGGTGCAGATTTTTTTCTTTTCTTTACCCTCTTTTCCTTTTTTCTCTTCTCTACAGAGGTGGCTCTGCAGAGGAGTGGCAAACCCTGAGCTGCCCTGTGTGCCTGTAAGCGATACCCCTCACTGCTGCCCCGTGTAGGGTCTCCCTGCCAGTCTGGGGACCACCAGCAGTGTGGGCCCTCCACTCCCTTACCTGCCTCACGGAACAGTCCGGGGTTTCATGCACAGTGCCTGGTGTCCCCTCGCATCCGGGCAGAGTACTCGAGGGGGAAGAGGAAATCAGATCCTGTCTCCGGTGCTGGAAGCACTGCAGAGTCATTGCAGTTTGCTCCTATGGAATCCGTACACCAAATCACACCCACGTGTATGGTGCTTCCAGAGAGGTCTCTGAGCATCCATGGCTTGGCTGATGCCATGAAACTCATTTCCCTGCAAGTGCTTTTAGTGCACATCTCTTGAGACCGAGTGCCAGGGACCTGGGAGACAGTCTCCCTCCTCTGCCTTAGCTCCGAGTTGTTCTGCTGGGAGGTTTTCCCAGACAGGGATGGGTTGCACCTGGGATGGCTGTGAGTGGTGAGGAAGGCTGCTCTGCAGGTTGGGTGGAGGAGTGTGGGGGTCCTGGGAGCTGCCACAGGTTGAGCTCAAGCAGCCTGTGTTTGCTGCTGCAACGTCCAGCGCTTTGATCTGGACAGAGCAGAGCTCCCTGTGTTGCTACCACAGCAGGAGGGGTTGTGAGCTGTCTGTAGGTCTGGGGATGTGTTTCTGGGAACACAGTGATGGTGCATCTCACATTCATGCTTAATGGTCACTCGGACCCTTTGTGCCTGTGAAGCAACGCCCAGGCGTTCGGCTTCTCCTGGGGACAGCAGGACAGGCTTTTGTGATGATTCACCTTCCAGCTGCCGTCCCGGATCAGCTCTCAGGTGCTCACATCCACATGAAACAGCAGGCTGTCTTTATCCACCCCCTCGCTGCTGGAGCACTGAGGCGGAGGAGCAGGCTGGGCGAGCTCCCGGCTGGGGATGGCTGCACCCACGGTGAGAGCAGCTCCAGCCATGGAGTGTGGCGTGGCCCCGGAGCCGGCTGCCATGGCCATCCCCATCCCTCACTGCAGGACCGTCTGCCCCCGTCCCGCCAGGAGCCACCGCTCCTCACGGAGGAGATGCGTCCTCCCACGGGGGTCACGGGGGGATGACTGGGCGTGGTGAGCCAGTGTGGAAGCCCTGAATAAGCAGGGTTTCACCTACACTTCTCGCATTGGGGCCTTATACCAGTGTAGCACATCTTGCTACAGCTTTTGCTCAACCAGCTGCCTTCTGCCTCCTTCAGATTTCCACTGAGTCTGCTTAGGCCTCAGTGCTTTTATTTTCCAAAACATCTCCGTTCAGTACTCTCGGTTCCTGAACCAGGTGATGACTTGGCAATGGATCTACCAGCACGACAACCCTGCACCTGCCTAACAGCTGGCAGTGCCCACCCAGGGCAAACTCAGCTCAACCAACACAACCCACCCCTGTCCTTGCAGCCACCCTGTCCGAGCAGCACAGCCTGCTGCCACAGAGCCTTGCAAAATACTTGCCATAAAACCAGTACTGAGGCAGAGGACACACCATAAGAAGTGCCCAGGTGAAACGTGAGGGGTGATGCACTGCCGTGCTCCCGCACACCGCCCTGGCATCGTGTCTCCACAGGATGAAATGTGACCCAGGCAGCCGTCAGGGCAACATTGCTGGGGTCAGAGCCCAGCCCAGCAGTGGCTGCATCCGTGGAGGAGGTCACTGACCCCGGCTTCCCACCACTGCCTGTGGTGAAGAGGTCACCATGGCCTCCCCCTGCCAGCACAGTGGTTGCTGGCTGATCCTTAATTAATCCCAGGCAAAATTAATCAGTTGACATCCGACAGCTGAAGAGCGGATGGCAACTGCTCTGGGGCTGTGCCTCCTCTGAACGGCAGCGCTGGACCCGTCTGAGTGCCTCTGGCCCCAGTTCTGGGGGATACAATCAAGATTTCCTGGAATTGTGTTTGATGGTCTTCATTCCCAATAGGAAGATGCTTTCCCACTGCTGCAATCAGTCCTGGATTCTAAAACCTGGAATCCTAAAACAGCTGCAGCTATTTTAGTGACAGCACTGCGTTCCCCTCATCACAGGGATGACCATGCCTTCCCATTTCCCACTACCTCACTCCCTCCTCCTGGCCCACGTCTTTAATCCTCCCCCCACAGGCTCTGCCAGTTTGGATTTCTAATCACGGTCAGTGCATGCTGGAATTAATGATCTGATCCAATCGACATCCATGAATCCGTAACGAGACTCTGCTTTAGATTAATCAGTCATTAGGCCAAAATGCCAACACAGTGCCTGAAAACTATTTGTCTTTCCTGCCGCGCTTTCTTTTTATTTCTTTCGTTTTAAATTACTCCAAAAGGCTCAGCTCTTACCCTTTTCCTTCTCAGGAGAGTGAGCAGTTTCCTTGCCACGAGCTCCAGTCCTCTAGCTCCTGACTCTCTCCTGTCCCTTACATGCAGTCTTGGGTACCTGAGCTCTGCTTCTCTGCAAACTGGCTAATTTGGCACATGAAAAGAAAGTCAATCCTGACCTTAAATGCAATGACCAGGGGTTGTTTCAGAAGTGGGCACACACCTTGCCGCTACAAGTGTTGCCAGAGGGTGCCAAGGCTCCTGCTCCAGCCCTCGGCCATGTTTTGGCAGTGTCCAGGTGTGGGAGATGCTGCACTGTCATGGGGTCCGTGGGGTTCCCACCTGCAGAGATGATGGTAGTGCCAGCCCTGTGCCACACCTGCCGGCTGGGCTGGGATGTGTGGGGCACACATGGTGGGTGCTGCTTCAGAGGCAAGCAGGGGAGCAGCAGGGGTCCAATTTTGGTGACCTCATTCCTGCAAAGGGTGTTGGAAAACAGCAACAAGATCAGAAACAGGCTGAGATACGTGGCAGGGCTGAGCTGCAAGACCTGCTTACCGTGAGAAATTTAAGGATTCCAATCAGTTGATCAAAGCAGAAGAGACCTGAGCTGCACCAGGGGAAGATATCTGATAGCAGAGGCTTCTCCAGCTTAGCAGGTAAAGCAGGATGCCGCAGCTGGAGGTTTCTAAGGAGGAAAAAAAAAATTGAATTCGGGCACAAATATTTATTTGGGAGAGGAATTAACTGCTGCAGCAAGGGAATGCTGCAGGTCCTTCAGGTATGGGGTCCTTAAATCTGTGGGTGTCGCTCAAATGCTGAGGACTAATTTCCTCCACACACTAAAGGAACTGATGGGGAGTTTCCTCTGCCACGTGCAATGCAGTGCTAATGCCTGTGGCCTCTGCTGGCTCTGAGACATGAATAAAACAAAACCAGTTCCCAGCTCCTTCATGCACACTTCTTTGGAGATGGAGGGGGTAGGAGAAGGGTTTGCAGTGCTTTTTCATGGCTCAGCCTGATTGTATCCCCATCCCAGCACCCTCTTGCCAGAGAGCTGGGTAAATCTGGTAAGTACTAGCCTTTATCCCACTCAAGTAATTTCTGAAATATACCATTTTTAGCCAGAACTGCACCTTTTCCTGGGGAGCTGCAAATGAACCTCACTTAGCTTGCCGGGAATAGCTGCTGATCTGTCAAATGTTACCAGGAGCACTCTGGTGGGCTGGGAGAGTGTGGGGGTCATGCTAGGGAGAAAGCCTGGCTGTGCCCAGCATCCTGGGAGAACAGCAGGAAAGCAGAGGGGAATGTGCAGGAATGTTCTGGACCCCGTCACCAGCTTAAATGCCGATGCTGAGCATGGCTTAGCACTGCTTCTCCTCGGCTGCTTTTAAAAGGGGAGTTTTCTGCTCTGCAAGATCTAAGCATCCTTCAGGAGTGAGGCCACAGGCAGGGATGTGGGTGGGCACTCTCTCCTCAGGTACCCTGGCTCTCCCCAGGTTGCTCCATGTTCAGCACCACGCTGAGGCACTGCCAGGACAGAGCCTTTGCCCCAGACCTGGTGGCTGAAGGTGGTGGAAATGCCCTCGAGGGCTGCACTGTGAAGGATGGCCATGGGGCTGGATCCCCTCCCAAGGCAGCAGACCTCCCATAGCTCTCTCTAATGATGTGGGGAGGGGAAATGGAGCTGTAACAGGCATGAACAGCATCCCCTCTCCAAGCCCCATCTCCTACTCGTTCCATGGAACATCCCCTCCCATCACCCCTGGGAGCCAGCCTGGCTACAGAGAGGTAACCCCCAGAGCTGCCCTCCTCAGTCAGGAAAGTCCCCCTTTACAGCATCAGCTCTGGCTCCCAGCCTGTATTTCCAGCCTCAGCTGCGAAGGCTGGGAGCAGGGGATACCCCACTGTGTTGGTCACCCTGGGGGCCAGCCCCTTCCCTCTGGCTGCTCCGAGGGGGATGAGGGAACGAAAGGTGCCTGGAGCTTATTCATTCTTCTCACTGGAGGAGGGGAGTTTATTGGAAAACACCTGGAATCTATTAGGCCTGGAATATGGAGTCAAGGTTTTGCCGCCTGCAGGCAGCCCAAGTATAAATAGCGGCAAAGGGTTTGTTTTGACTACTTTAAATTGTGCAGGTTTCGTGCCCTGAGAATTGGGAGTTTGAAGCTGCTCCTAACGTAATAATCCGCCCGCTTCCCCCTCCCACCCCAGTGGCCAGGAATCTGCACCTTGTTCTCTTCTCCTTCTCATTCCTCTCTTTGTTTGACTATTTTCCCCATTTCCCATCTGTTTATCACAAACCTCCCTCTTCCTGGAGCCTTCGTGAGTCTCCAAGGAGGGGAGAGTTGGAAATGTTGTTGCACGCAGGGAAGTGGAGGGGAAAGTTTGGAGCTTTACAATGAAAACCAGAGATGGGGCGAAAGAAAAGGAAATGAAACCAAGTGCCAAAACATTGGGACAGACCCCTCTGTGTGATGGGGTGACCCACCAGTGATGGGAGACAGGTTTCCCCCCAGGTGATGATGTGAGCATTGCCATTGCATCCTGGCTGGGAACAGAGCAGGGAGGTTTGGTGAGGAGCTGCTGCCCCACCACAGCCAACATCCTCTCCCATTTACAGGGCTGCATCAGCATTTTTCCTGCTAATGCCATAGTAATAGAGCAGTATGAGGCTCCTAATGGAAATGCTACATCACTGCCAGCACGGAGTCCTCGGTCCCAGTGCTAATGATTATTGCTACTCTCCCGTGCCGATGCCACCACGCTGATGTGTCTGGCAGTTCCAGGCAGAGACTGATGCAGCCTTCGTTCGAAGGAGTTGCTGTTCCAAATTAGACCATACATCTCTGAGGAAAAGGAGGAAGGAAACTCTGAGGGCCGCAGGCTCACAGAGGAGAGGCCAGATGTCATCATCACTACTGTGTGGAGCAATGGACAAGCATGGCCACCGAGGTTCCCCAACCTGTTCCAGCCTTCCCCTGGCACAGTGTCCCCTCAGCAACAATGTGCTCCCTGCCCAAAGTTGGCCCTCACATCCTGCCCTTGGCGTGGTGCCTGGCCGAATTGCTCTCCAAGTGTTTTGGCATCACCTGGTGCAAACAGAGCAGCACAAGAGGCCGTGCACAAGGGCACTGGCACAGTGTCACCCACCCAGTGCAACAGTCACATGAGTGGAGCCTCTGCTGAGCACACCGTGATGGGACTTGCGAGACCCTGGGGCTGAACCACGGCCCCTGACCTCTGAGGAGAAGCGCAGTGAGGGCTGGGGCTGCCGCACGCAGCGGGTAGCAGCTCTTCCCTTGGCTTCAGAGCCATCTGTGCTGTAGACCTGAAAGTCAAACCCTGCTGACAAGCCATCTGGGGTGTCCAAACGACTGCACATGGTGCAATTTATTTTCCTACGTTTCCTTTTAATCATTGGTTTATTTCATTCATCTGGTGAGAAAACAGCCTTGAAAACCAAGGGTTTATGTCCAGGAAAGAGCTTACAGTGGCCGGGGTGACTGGGCACACCATAAGCACAGGTGTTGGCTGCTCAGCACCTCGTCACATGTGGCCAATGGCTGAAGTCATGCCTGGGGGCTTGGGGGTCCGGGAGCCCCAGCTGGGAGCTGTGGGGACTGGGGTCAAGCTGCCTGCAGACAATAACAAAATGCTAATCCACAGGAATAACAGTGGCCACAAACCACCCAGAAGCATTGTGTCAGTGTGCATGCCTGTGCAGGGGGACAGGGAGAGCCACCAGATCAACCAGTGTTGCTGTGGAGGTGGAAACTGGGGACTGTCGCTTCAAAACATCCTGCCACGAGGCTCAGGCTCGCTGGGGGATTTTCCCAGGCTTGGTTTACCCCTTGTACACATTTCTGCTCTTCATGCTCTTTATCCTAATCTCATTTAAGAAACAGAATTGGAAGAAAGAGGTTGGATATGAGCTGGGAGCTGGAAGATGCTCACGGGCCCCTCTCAGTCTGTGAGCATTCGTGCCCATCACTGGGGACATGACTGTGCCCCGGGCACAGCGTGTCCTGCTGCTGGGGTTTTCCCAGCTGGTGTTTGCCTGCAGCCATCCCATGGGTTGGCCTTGAGGTATCGGCACAGGGCTTCAGTGGCAGGCAAGGCTCGACAGCATCCTTCCCTGAGGCGCTGTGATCAAGGACAACGCTGTTTCTTTGTACTGGGAATGCCCATGGAGCCCAGACAAACTCAAGCTACAGGCCATCCCTTCCACACTGCCACAACTCTGGCTTCACTCTACATCCTCCCGGGCTGGCAGCGCTCCGCATCCCAGCTCCTCACATGGATCCTCATGGCGTACGCCGACGGTCCCAGTGTGGGATAGCACCATGCCTCACCCCTTTGTGCTGCCCAGCACCCGCCATCTCTTCAGCTCAGGGTGCCCTGGAGCAGCAGAGCTTCCTGCACAGGACAGCTCTGGCAGTCACTCCCTTATCTTCGAAGCCGTCTCTGCCGCTCACACCCGGTCTCGGCATCCTGCAGCAGCGCCGCTGTGACCGGGCCGTCGTGAGCAGGGGCACACTGCGGGCTGGGGTCCTGCACCCACCGTGACTGCGCACATGCTCAATCTTGACTCTTTTCTCGTGGAATTAGCGTGACACAATTAAACCATCTCGTTAGACGGCATTATTTACTCCAAAGGAAGCGTGGGGCCGGCCGCGGGGAGCTGGCAGCTCGGCGTTTCGCACATCATTATGTTCCCCTCACAGCTTTGAAGTCGGAGAGCCGAGGCAGCTCTGATTCCCCCGGCGGGCTCCCGCTCGCCTGGGCGGAGGCGGCGGCAGGAGGGCCCCGAGGACGTCGTGTGGCACCCGCGAGTTTCTTCTTATCCCAAGTCCTCACCCTGCAGAGCATCTCCTGAAGCCATCACCGCATGGTTTGGCACCCCAGCGGGGCGGCTTTTGACCACCACCCAGAGCTGCGGGAATGGAGACATTTCCACCCACTCCTCCAACATGTCCCTTTTCCAGGCACCTGGATAGCTCCCCTTGACATGCCACCAGCTTGTGCAGAAGGTAAACAAGCCTCCAAAAGCCCTGATGCCTCCCTGTACTTCATCCCTGGGAGCGCTGGTGTGCTCTCCCCAGAGTCGTGAGCTGGGATGGGTGCACGGGGAGATGAGGGCTCCTTTGATGCCGTGGGTTTATTTACAAATGACGTGTGATATCCTGTTCCTCTTGGCGCAGTGGGAATTGAGCAGCGGAGGCTGTGGGTTCGCTCAGCCTGCCAGGCAGCCTCTGGCAGCACTGAACCCAAATGCTCCTTCACCTTTCCTTCTTCTCAGGACTTATTCCACCCCTTTTTCAATCTTCCTCTGCCTTTGCTGCTTCTCCTTTTCTTTTTTCAGTGTGACTTACTGCTCTGTGCTGGCAGCGTGAATCCTTTTATCCCTCCATGCCCACGCAGCAGGGTTGGAGGAAGCTGCCTGGGCAGATGGGTCATCTCCAAGGTTAAGCAGCATCTCGGCGTCGCTCCCAGACACCACTTGCCTCCATCCTTGCCTTAAGGTTGGAGGACCTGCCAGCGTGGCTGGCTCTGTCCCGGCTGCAGGGATTTCACCAATCTTTTCTTTTAATAGGACTAGGGGAAAAAACGAACCAAACCAAAACAAAATGTTATTTTCACACCTCTTTAACCAGCATGCTCATCCTTTCTGCTAGGCACTGGCTGCAGGTTGCTTTCCCCGCGGCATTCCAGCCTGGCGTGGGTCCCAGCCAAGGCTGGGCTCCCGTGTGCCCGCGGTGACCGGCAGAGCTGCCAGCGGCAGGCGAGAGGGTCAGAGCAGGGAGGCAGCACATCGCGGGAGCAGAGCATAGCAGGGTGGGTGCCTCTGTCCTGGGGTGCCCCGAGGATCCCACCCCACCACGGGGACCCTCAGCAGGTTCCCTGAAGCGGCTCCAGCGCTGGCGGACCCTTGTGGGTTTCCCCCAGCCACGGCGTCTGAGCCGTCCCTGCCAAATGTTTGGGGGAGAGGAGCCAAGTCAGGCAGTCGGGAGATAAATCTGAGCGCTCTCTGGCTGCACTGGGACTTTGCTCAGGATTAATTGGAGGCAGCGGTTCTCCTCCTGCTCCTCTGCCCCCCCACAGGGCCGGGGCAGCCGAGTTGGCAGCATGGGCTGGCCCAGCTCCTCACGGGAAGCTGCTGACATGTTTTCAGGATGAGGAAGGTGCGTGTGTGTTTGAGCTCAGGCGCAATCACTTGTGGAGGTGGGAGGAGGCGAGGGATGTGCTAAACTATGAATGAGAGCAGATCGGAGACGTTCTCTGCAACCCTGACAGACTCTCTCCCTGAAATATTTAGAGGTGCTTGCAAGATGTTGTTAGATCTGGCTGCTCATGGGATTGGGTTTTTTTCCTGAACAAAAGCCCGACGTCCACCTGAAGTTAAAGCTAATCTAAACAATAGGGAAAAGTAAACACCAGGATGTAAAAGAGGGACAACAGCTCCAGCAATAAAAAAGCTGGAGTGGAAAAGGAGAGTGATAATTTCCAGTGACTGGTTTATTAGCCACACCGCATCAAAAACCTCTGACGCATGATACAGGATGCAAAATACAGCCTTAGTGCAGCCGGATAAGGCACAGGGAGATGTCAGTGCTTGTCATCCCAGAGCACTGCAACCTCGCTCCTCGCAGCCTGAATTAATCAGTCTGCCAGGAGCAGCCTTGCTTTGACCTCCGCCCTCCCCTCTGCCCTCCCAAGCAGCCGAGAATCTGGGAGTTAAACACAATTTAAGCACTACCTCTTTCCAAATGCAAAGCCCGGGCTAGCTGCAGCCATCCTGAGCCACTGGCAACTCCCCCGGCAAATGCCGAAGGGTTCAGTGCCGAGGGTGCCAGCGTGCACGGAGCAGCGGTCACAGCCCATGGCCGCCCAGCATCCTCCTCCAGCGTGTTATGGCGAGGATGTAATTTCTAAAATAACACGTTACTCTTGCTTAATTATCCCACTTTATAGAAGTCACTTCCGGCGCCAAGCTCGAGTTATGAGATGCATTTCTGAGCCGTTGTCTGAGTGCCAAGAAAGAAGAAAAAGAGAGAGTCAGAGTTATGATTGTTATTGGAATGTTTTATTTTGGTTTTTAGATGTCTGGATTTCTGTTATAAAATGTATGAACTGCAAAGGAACTGAAATCTTTATGCTCACAATATTAGTTTCTCATTTATAGACTGAAATGCTTATGGCTCTTCTTAATTCTCTTGGAAATATTCTGTGTGTTTATTTTCTTTTCCCAAAAATGTTTATGTAACTTCCTCTGGTAGCTCGATTTTTAGTTAATAAACTTTTTTGTCCAGAAATTCCTTAGCTCAATTTCTTTACTAATAAACCTGGCATTTCCAGTTAAGACCATAGGTGCACCTTTGCTAAATTCCCTTGGTTTCCACCAGCTCAAATAGATTACCTGAAGGGTTTTGACTTTCCTCTGAGCAGACCTAGCCCAGATAGAGCTTCAAAAGTGCTCGAGCAGCCACAGGAGGTGCAAGTCCTGCATGGTCCAGTGTGATTGGAGTCGGTATAGCCATGGGGCAGCAGGCAGCAGGAGCGGGTGCCATTCCAATGGTGATGGGTTTGGCAGCACCAAAAAATGCTCAGATGGGAATCTGGGGGAAAAAAGGGTGCTGGGGACAGAGGCAGCAGGCTCAGGTCTGTCCCACACTCATGTCGGTGGATACAGCATGAGGCAGAGGGGGAAAAGGGGCACTTGGAAAACCCAGGTTGCCCCAGGTCCTCCTCCTGAATGGCATCGCTGAGCTCTCTCCACCTCCTTCCAGATGGGCTCTCTCCTCCTTCTCCTTTGCACGTCCCTGTAAGTGTCTAACACCTTTTCACTGTAATGTCATCTGAAGATTTAATTAAGGTGCTGTTTGTTCCCTTTCCCAGATAATTAATTGAAGGTGTTAGATAAAACCAGGCCTAACACCAATCCTTGCTGGGTCTGAACAGCACCTTCCAGCTTTATTATTGTTCCCTTTTGTTTCAGATCTTTCTGCTTGTTCTTAGCCCCTGTGAAAAGGCTTATATCCAAACCAATTTGAATTAATTTTTCAAGCAAGATACCACAAGACCTAGATACTATTAAAGGCTTTGCTAGAAATCAGGGTTCATTAGAACACACCCGGCTGCCGTTCCCTCCCCTGCACATCCTACCCTTCAATAAAAAGACAAAAGACAAAAAGAGTTTTACCTGCCAGGACTTTGGTGTTTAAGCCAAAGGACGTGCGTGGCTGTGGGGAAACTGATGCCTCACATGCCACAGCAATGAGAAGGCTTTCGGCAGTGACCTTCTATGTCCTCGGCAGTGCTGAGCCTGGCACAGCCCAGGGATGGTCCCGGCAGTGGTGGCTCCCCCGGGGTGATGTCCCGTAACACAGTGATATGGTCATGTGCTGATGTGGGGACGTGGTGATGCTGACATTGCCTTGGGCACTGGCAATCCAGCGTCTGTGCGTGCTGCCCCGTTCCCGTTAAACAAACACCACACCACGGTCAAGGCTGGGACCCACATTTTGACACTTTTCAACTTGGTAGAGCAAACTGCACAGGCTCCTCTAAGGTGACACGGACATCACATGTAATTACCAGCAGTCCCCCTGGTCACAAGGGCCCCCTGCATTTTTCCTTTCCTTTCACCAGCTAGTCCCAAGAATCAGGATCATCCAAACGTAACCATTGCAGCAGCAATGCTGGGCTCGGGGAACATGTCTGTGAGAGCAGGCAGTGCTCTGCACACGGCCGAGGGATTTCTCCTTGGAGATGTGAGGAGAGCCCAGTGAAGCCACCCCACTGAGCAGTTCCCTCAGCTCAGCACCGTTCCCTTTCTCTTCAAGTCAATGTTTCTTTCCCACACTGGAAAGGACCCTTAAAAATGATCAAAGGAGACAGAAAGCTTTTGCAATTTCTCCTTTGAAAAGAATTTTATAAAACAAGAAGAATCCAACACTTGCTATTTGAAAAGAAGGCCCTATCAGCAATGGGGATTTTGTAATGAGTCGATTTGAGCATGTCCTTGCTGACCACCTGGGTGCCTCTACCCTCGTCTCAGTGTGAGATTTTTCATGCAATTAGTAGGAAATGTTCAACAGAAAATGTACTCGCAGCACAGGGCCCTCTGGTTTGCTGCACTGCCTGCGCCTTGCAGCCCACACGGATGTCTGAAGGGGTTCGGTCCCTATTTCTTGCCTCTCTCCAGCAAGATGTGGTTCACGGCATCAGCACAGTGCACGGTTGTGCTGCTCTGGCACCTGCAAAGAGTGGTGGCAGCAGGGAAGAGAAGGGCTGGGAGAGGGTGCCTGGTCTGTCCTGATAACCAGGAGGGAGCAGCTTGGAAGACCCGTGTCTGAGGTCACTTTCAATTCAAACACCTGGCAGGGCTGACAGAAAGATGACAAAATCCCTATTTTCAGTGCTGGTGTATTCCAGCCGTGGCCACAGCCTGCCTCTGCTATCGGAGAAAATGCAAACCACCCTTCCCAGCTCCCCGAACTACTGCTGGGAGGCCGGGGGTATTCTCCCAACCCAGCTTATGTCACCTGCACATTGCATTTAAATGGAACCTTTTCTGTCTCCTTAACAAGAATGACACTGCTTAGGTTACTGCCTATTAACTTGAGAGGTGAACACGTTGGCTGGCAGAATCAGAAACCTTTACCATGAAAAGGAAAAGCTGAAATCCCATTTGCTTCCCTCAGCTCAGTGGGAAACAGCCTGTCAGGGCCGGGCAGGGCTGAGAGCAGCTGCATTCCTTAGGCGCCCACTCCAGTGTTAGCACTTCCCAGCCACACTGGAGGATCCCACTGGAGGCTCCCCAGGAAGGACAAACATCTCAAAGTGCCAGAGCTGAGGGACAAAGGAATCAACTCCTCCATATCTTCCCAGTTTCTGTCTCCTCTGCTCCCTTTCATTCACTGGTACCCTCACCCACGCACCCCCTCTCTTCCAAGGACAAAGGCACCACACAGTCAAAGCCGGAGAAGGTCACACCGCTGTCCAGGGACAATGGCACAGGAGACCTCTGTTCCCTTCCCTCTTCTCCAATCACGGCCCGTTAGTTCTGGGAATTTGGGTTTCCATTAGTGCCTGTTTGGTGGCCTTTCTCCTTTACACTGGCATTTCCACGGCTGCTTAACTTCAGTGCATTTCATTAGCACAGAGGTTTCTGTCGATATTAGAAAGTCACTGTAATCATCAGGGGGATTTGCATGGCTGTTAGCCCAGGAGCTTCACTGTTTGCAAGTATTTTCAGCAGCATTTTTGCAGAAAAAGGTGCCTTTGACATGCACCCTATTGGCAGAGACTTCATACCCTGTGTCCCACTCTGCACTAGAGCAAAGGCAGCGGTGAAGATGCCAGCTCCAGCCAGGAACTGTGCGTGATCACCAGGATGCCCATTCATATTGGGATGTCCTTGCACCCTAAAATGCCCATGCTCATGAGGATGGCTTCTGGGATGCTCAGCAGGATGTCCAGACCAAACAAAATGCCCTGCCCATGCCAGGCATCCAGGCATCCATGCCCCCAGGATGCCCATACCCATTGGGGTGACTGTGCCTGTTGAGATGCCCATGCCCACCAGTGTACCTATACACACCACGGCAATGACACCCCCATCATCAAGCACTGTTCCCTGCCTCAGAGCACGCTGCCAAGTCATCCTCCCTCTGATACATCGCTGTCACCCTTCTCCTTTCCCTAGCACCCATTTGTTTCTCATTTCTGCTGCTCTTGGCTGATATTTTGTGAGCTCAGGCGCAGGAGGACACAAGCAGGGTAATGGAGACGTGGCAGGGGCCGGGCAGTGGGGCAGCGGAGATGGCTGCCCATTCCTTCCCCTTTCCCGGCGCACTCTGGGGCCAGCCAGCCTTTGGCGGACAGTGCAGTTCTGTTTTGCATCACCGCCTTGAAAAGCCCTTGGAGAGAGCAGTGATTTATGAGAGGTTTCTTGTACAAGGGGAAATAAACCTCTGACCAGACCCAACTGAAATCCACACTGCTTCATTTTCTGTGGAATCAGGATTTTACCCCTATCTGAGGATTTTACTTCTTTCCAAGAAAAACAGCCAGTGACTTTCTCATAAATAGCCATGCTCTCTCCCTTTTCAAAAACCAGGCTGGCTGGGAAGGACTCCTTTCCCTGCCGGCCTGTGTGTCCCGGTCCTCACTCCTCCACACCGGAGCCCTGCGGTTCACAAATCACCGCGTTTCCGACCAGTGCCGAAGCGAGAACATCTGCTGGGAAAGTCAACAGTAATTAATTGGCTTTTAACTGGGAGATAGAGAAGCGGGAGAGAAGCACAGATCCCTTTAATGAGAATAAAAGGTGTTTAAGTTTAGAGGAGTGCAGAGACGCCCCAGTTACTTTGTAATGTGATAAGGGGCTGGGAATTTAAACCAGAAATGGAAGGGCTGAAGGGGGGTTTGCGGGTGCTCTGACAAACTCTAGTGGAGCCTAGAAGGGAGATGGTGCCGAAGAGCTGCAGTTCCTGGAGAAAAAGGGTTCCAGGTGGGAGCAAAAACAGTTCAGGCCCTGCCTTGCCCCCAGCTGTGTGCAGGCGGGGTGCTGAGGGTGGGGGGCTCAGGAGCTGACGGCAGCCAGGTGATACTGGAGCAGGACCGGAGGTGCTATAGGGCGTCAAGGGCAGGGCTGAGGGAGGGATGCTGGAGGTGGTGACGCAGTGGCAGCATCTCCTGTGTGTGACAGAGCCAGGGTGGCTTGTCTGCGTGAGACCAGGTTTGCTGGGACTATGAGGATGGGCTGGAGGTGACTTAGCAGAAGGCCCTCACTGGCTTGGGTGATTGAGGGTGGGTGCAAGGAATGTGCCTGGATTTTGGCTTGGAGCTGGAGAAGAGTCTCTGTGAGCTGCTGGAAGCAGACACCTTGGCACCCTGGGAAAAACAGCACAGGGAGACGTGGAGGAGGAGCCAGCAAAGGGAACAGAGGAGAAAGAGGTGATGGTGGGGGCGGTGGGGTTTGAGGGTGGAGCTGAAAAAACTATAGGGGCTGAAAAAACTCTGCATGGGCTGTGAGTGAAACAATGGTGGGGAAAGGGTGTTGAGGCAGTAGCAATTTTGGAGAAAAGGGGGAGAGCTCCTTGTGGGGAAAAAAAAAATTACCAAAGGCAGCTGCAGTTGTATAATTACAATTATGATATGTAAGTGTTAGTGCAATACACCCGCTGCAAAGGGATGGCACTGAAACTGTGAGGGACAGGCTAGTGTAGGAAGAAACTCAGTTAATTACTTAAGCAGAGCTCTTTAGGAAGTGTTTCCTCAATTGCTTTTTTCACCCCTTTATTTCCATAACTACCAAATGATTTGTTGCTCATCTTTATGGGGAAATCTTCCCCAAGGCTGCTCTGTGTGGAGCAAAAGGAGGAAAACCAAAAAGCTCTGCTGTGGATAGGAGAGTTAATCCAAAAGGTTTTTAATTTCTTTGAAAAGAATTTTTTTTTTCATTTTTTTCTGATACATGTGCAAAACTGAAGCTTGGAAAGTCCTTTGTATTTAAATCACCTCACCATCACCCCATCTGGCTTTGCATGCTGGGGTCTGTCCCAATGTGCCCCTTGAGCTGTCCCTGAACAGGAGATGTGTGAGCTCCTGGCACCCCCAAACCAGCCCCGAGCCCCCAGCACTGCTGGCACTCAGGGCTGCCGTAGCCCTGCCAGGGAAGCAGAGGGAGAGCATTACCCAGCTTCGCACAGGGGAAATGATATAATTGGAGCTGTTTGGATTTAGAAATTAAAATAATTTGAGTTTGCTTGGAAAGGTTCATGCAACGTCAGCTTCCATCAGGCAGATGAGAAGCAGAGGTGCCCCAGGAGTGAGCACTCTGACAGCTCTCCCAAATAACACCCGTTCTGCTGGGACTCCTTTTATTTGCCCTGCCCTGCTCGGGGTGATGGCAGCAGGGGGTTTTCTCCCACGCTGGGGAAATCTCTGTGCCCTTTCCCAGAGTGGAGGTGTCATCTCTCTTGTGTGCCCATTTAGCCCTGGCCCATGCCACAGGAGGCAGCTGGCATCCCAGCTCCCTGGAGCCAAGGTAGTATCTTTCTCCTGGTCCCCAGAATCACCCTTTCTGCCCCAAAACCTCCAGGAAAGGGAGCAATCAGTGTCCTCTTTGTGCTGCAAACTGGTTGGCTAAATCCTGCCAAGCCAGTGGTGATTTTGAGGGACCCTGATGACTTTCAGAGTGCTGAGAGCGCAGGACAGATGCATTGAGAAATCCCACCCAATCTGCTGGTTCCAGTCTCCTCCTGCTCGGGGGTTGTCTCCCAGCTCATCCCCACCACCTACGTTGAGGATGCCTTGTCCCCTGAGGTCCCTGTAACCTTCCAGGCTCATCGCTCACCCGGTTCCACCTGTGTTTCAAACCTTCCTGGTTCCTGTTGTGTTATTGCTGTTCGCAGCATGACCTAATTAAGCATCATCTGCAAATGCAATTACTTTGCCATTTATCTTCTCAATCCTTAATGTTCATCCCAAACAAGACGAAAACTAGTGCTGATTCCTCCACCGACCACTGCACCATGTGGGCTCCTAAGCCAGCCTAGCTTTGCAACCTGTTAATTCCTCCAGGAAATGTCTACAAGACACGGGGTGAAATGCTGTGTGTCCTGCCAGGCTTTATCCACCAGTCCCTGCCTCCAGAGAGGGTGCAATGCCCTGTAAAATACCAATCCGCTGTGACCGCTGTAGTTCGCCCTTAATAAATTCATCCATGGCATTGCTTGTGGCTTTGCTCTCCTCCGGGAGCATCAAATGCCTTTTTCTTAATCCCCAGTTTTTTTGGCATTCCTTGCCTGGCAGATGAAATGAATTTCCTGGCTACTAATTGTCAGTCTCCTTTTCCAGTCTCCGCTTTTTTTTTTTCCTTTTAAATTTTGCTTTGTGTTTATTTCCTTCCCTGACGGTTCCCACACCCTCCCCGCCAGGTCCTTCACTGATTTGTTACGCCAGCTCAGAATTTGGCCGGCTGCAATTTTATTTTCAGTGCTGGTGGTGGGTTTTGAAGCGGCGGAGGCTCGCTAAGTTCGTTAGTGAATTCCCTTAATAATTCAGAATGCGTGTTGTTCGCCCCAGCTGATTTGTGCATGTTGGGCTTGTCAAGCGTTCCCTTACGTGCTTTTTATCAGTAAGTGTATTTACAAGGTCTTCATTACTTCCTAATTGACCATGCCTCTTCTCTTTAGTTATCACCTTAAAGAGCAATTTTAAAAAGCAATTCGGCAACAGGCATTTTAAAGCTCTTCATTCTTTCCAGTCCCTTTCTCATTTATTATTATCCTTCTGTCTCTCTAGCATTTCTTTTCCCCAATGTGTTTAAAAGCCCTTCATATTCCCTGGAACATTTTATCAGTTCAAGCTTATTCCATTGGTCAGCTTCTATCCCTGAGGCTTCACTCGCTTCGTGCCCCTGCTTTTGCTGCTTCCCAACTCCTCACTGATCATGTTTATTCTGGGATTTCTCAGTCTCAACCCACCCCAGGATAAGGTATTTGGCAGAGAGATTTCTTCTAGTAAATGAGGACTGGTGCCACCTCTTCCAGTGTCCCATCTTGCATCTCCTCCTGGTCCCACTGGCCATGGGGCTGATCCTGGCCCAAGGTACATATTCCCACCTGCCCCTGCAGACACCACTCCTTCCTGGCTGTCCTGTTACTTCTGTAATTCCCTGCAGCAATGCCTTCTGTCCACCAGCTCCAAGGTCAGTCACACGTTGTGCAAAATGCAGCATCTTTATCTGTGGCTTTTAGGTTTGTCCAGTGCCGTGTTCCCTGAACCTCCCTCATCCCTTTCCTCATCCTGTGCTGTGCCCACTGCCCATCTCTAATTTCCCTCCCCTCCTGCTGCACCATAATTTTGCAGGCTGGGTGACTGGAACTAAACACATATTCCCCTGATTTATTCATACATTCATAGGCTTTAAGGCCAGGAGAAACTATTAGCTCACTTAGCCCGACCTCCTGCCTATTACAGGCCATTACACCTCCTCCGGTTATCCCTGTACTGAGTTCCATCATTTGTTTGGCTGAAGTGTATCTTTTTGGAAAGGCCCCCAGTCTGGATGTGAAGACAGCTTTATATAATAGTATTTTATATCCCACCCTTTATATATTCTATAATGTTTTATTTGGGTTTTGAATGCTGCTGCATTATGCATAGACGCATTTGGGGGAATATCTGCAGTGATGCTGAGGCATCCTTTTTCCTCCTCGGCTGTGTTCAAAACATTTGCTGTGCACATGAATAGCCCAGGACATCCCCATGCTGGGCGCTGGGAAAGCAGCGCTGTCGCCTGCAGTGGGAGCCAGCTGTGACAGGGGCCTCAGTGTGCCCTGCACCATGTTCACTGCCCCACCCCAAAGGCTGCAAATTTTCGTCGCTTTAACTCTGACTTCCCAGCTCTGGTACAGAGGCAGACAAGCCTGGTTCTGGTGGAGATCTCCAGGCACCCCATGGTTTAATGTTTTCTTCCTCTTTACGCTTTGAAAACTGGTCTTCTTTTTTTTTTTTTTTTCCCCTGTGTTTTGTCTTCTGTGGCTTATGTTCCTTGACATGTTGGCTGGTTTTGATCTTTTTTCTCTTTCTGCATTGCAAAATTGTCAGCTGTGTAACCTAGAAACAGAGCTGACTGAATGATACGTTTGCAAATAATGTTTGTTAGAAGTTTATCTCTCTCTAGTTTGTGAATCACGCCTGCCCCAAACCTGGTTTCAGGGGAAGTGCTTGTAAGTTGCCACCAGCCAACTGGGGAGACCAGGTTTTGCTCCCAGTTCCCACATCGATTTCCTGCAGGACTTGGCATGAATCTCTTCACCATCCTCCTCCACAGCATTCCTGCCTTTCCAAGCCAAACACAGATGCAGACCATTCCCTTTTACTTTGGGGTTTAAGAAGGAGAGCCACAGGCTTGCAGGGCTCTCTGCATCGCACCTCTGGGGCCTGGAGGCACAAATTCACGTGGGTACCACTCTTCTGTAGGTCACTAATACCCAGCTCTGCTGATCCTGCTGCAGTATCGGCCACTTATAGCCATGCCAGCTGAGCCCCTGTCTCAAAATGATCGGTGGTAGCTCAGCACAGGGCCAGGCGCCTTCTTCACTCCTACTATTGGTGTTTGGGGTAGAATACACTCCTTGGAGCTTCTCCTTTGGGTTTTCCTTCCATATCTCAGCTTTTCCCTTGAATTCTTTTCAAGGATTTTCAAAGCTGCCAGCTTTGCCATTGCAAGGCTGGTGTGGGCTCTGCAACCTGTCCAGTGCTCCCCATCAGCTCCCATCCATCTCACCTCTCCTCATGGCAGTATCTTGCTGCAAAGCTGCTTCTAGACTTGGGCTGCAGCCCTCGCCCTAGCCGTCCCTCTTCATTCCCCTCATCCACAGGGACAGTGGATGAGGAAAGTGGCATTTGTGTCTTCTCCTGTAGGCAGTTCCTCTCCTCTTGCAGCACAGCACCATCATCAGCCTCTGCCTTGTGCTAAGCATGCAGACCCAGGTGTTTCTGCCAAAGCCAGAGTACCTCCATGTTCATCCTCTTTTAATTTAAACACCGACATATTCTTCTGGCCACGGTGTTCATCTATCTCATAAGCTGTCCAATTCCTGCAGCCCCCCACAGCTGTGCAGTTCACATGTCCCTGGGTTGGCTGAGTGTCGGAGCTGGCTGGCTGTATTTATTCTTCTTGCAGCTGGCTCTGGTTTTCCAAGCAGGCATCCACCTGTGCCCCGCTGTCTGCTCACTCCCAGTGGCTCAAGCCTCTCCGGATAAGTCGCCAGTTTCTAACAGCAAATAGCATTTCTGTGCCTTTCTTGGAACATAATGGTGAGGATATGCTATGGGCAACACTCAGTGGCACCTGGGCAGAGCTGCTGGCCATCCTCAACCCCATCTTTGAGAAACCTCCAATATGCAAACCCCTGGGGTGGAGGAACTTGGTTTCCTTTTCTGTCCTTCCTCACATCTGCCCAGCAAAGCCACCCCTCCTGCTGTGGATAAGGGGTAGTAGGCCATTCAGTCCCTCTGCCCATCCCCTGAGAGTGGGAAGCAGATGGGGCTGTGTAGCCCCTTTACCACTCAAAAATAGCTCTGCCCCTCTCCACATAATCCCTGCTTGGCTCTGTGGGTAGCACTCGCATCTCAGTCGACACTTCATACTTCAAGTGCTCACCCTTCACTTGTTGGAGCCTGTTAATCTTGGCAATTAGCTCTTGCTCTGATGCAATTTTCATGCACACTGTCCCTCTCCCAGATCCCTCTAAGACCCCCTCGGAGCGTGTTCCTGTGCTGCTGCAGCTGCCTCCTTGGCTCCACACCAGCCTTCCCCAGCAGAGCCCGAGCACCGTGGGGAAGCCAGGCGTTTATTTAGGTGTTATGTGCACTTAGATGCCTGCTCCCTGACGTTGCGTTCTGCAAATCTGACAAGAGCAGTATGTTGCCCTTCTACCTCTGCCCTCCCATCCTGCTGGGAAGAGGGGAGAGCCGAATGTCTCCTTTCAGTCTGCGCAGCCTGGAGGCCTGATAAAGATTCAGGGTGAGCTATCGCTGGAATGAGGAGCAGGGAGAAATCCGAGCTGCATAATTAGGTACTTTGGGAACTGTATCAAAATGCAGCTGACTATAGATTTCTGTACGGTACGTGCTCTTCTGCAATGACTCCTGCTCCTTCTTCCACTAATGCAACGGGAGGTGGTGAGAAGCCCCTTGCCCAGGCCCCTGGAGAGGGAGATCAGAGTGATCCCATGAAAAAGCTGAGCAAGAAGTTGGAGGTGAAGGGCAGGTTGGGTATAGCTTGGAGCCTGGAGTGAGGAAACTTCATTCGCCTGCTTCCCAGCATGCTCTGGGCTGTGACTTTGAACCCCCTCTGTAAATAACCGGGGTTCATGGAGGGACTGTCCAGTGCCACCATCAATATCTATTCCTGGCAGGAGTAGCCCACAGGACCTAGCTAATGGCTTAGGTTAAAAATATGTAATTGCTTAAACTGGTCAAAAATTGCAGTGTGTTTTCCCTCTCAAATCAAGACAAAGTTGAAATATCAAAAATGTTCGCAGAATGGAACAAAAAAGAGATTAGGAAATGTCAGACCTCACTGCCGACATTTTTGATAGAAATACTTTGACATTTGCAAACTCAAATGTTTAGTTTGTCAAACCAGATGGAAATGTCACACCAAGACAAGTTGAAACATTAATCTGTCTGCTCACGGGAGGCTGCGATGTCCCGTGGGACCTCCCTTCCCTGCTGCCCCCCGGGGTCCCATGGGCTGTCTGTGCCCTCCAGCAGAGAAGGGCTGGGGTATGTCCCTCTGGATTTAAAGTTCCAGTGTGGCTGGGCAGGCAATAACATCGGAAATCTTGGTGGAGAGAGACCATCCATGGGAATGGGAAGGAAACAGCAGATTTGGTATTAAGATGATAATCTGAGAGACACAAAACCACATCCTCTCACCTGCTTCGCTACAGATTTCACCATGGATTTGGACAAGCCAACCCTGCTGTGTCGTGGTTTCCCCTCTGTAAACGGGAGTAATAACTCTTCCCTTTTTCAGCTGGAGGTTTCATGCTTAAATCCATTGCTGTTTGTGAAGTGCTCGGATATCAGTAATGGGGGTCCTGTAAGCACTGGAGAGAGCCGTGCCGGCGGCTTGGAGATGGCATTACGTGATACACAGTGGAGGGCTGCTGCAAACCCGGCAGCACTAAATCCTCACTGTGGGAACAGCATGTGAAGTGCAGAAGGGAAACGTGACGTGAAACCGTACGGTGTGTCGGGGACTTCGGAGCATGACTGGACTTGCGGCTCAGGACTGGGTTTGTCTGGGAGAAGGGGGTTCGGGAGCCCTGGCCACCAGCATCCAGTGCCCCAGTTGTGAGGGTGGGTGTAATCCTGGTGAGAGCTGGGGTTTGCCCATCCCACCCACCACCGCCTGAGTACTTCTTTTTTTTTTTTTCCTAACCTTCTCTTCTGCTGGTTTCTGGAAGAGTGTGAGGAGAAAAGGCAAAAAGATGTGTTTGAATTAAGAAACACTTCCTGGAGAAGCAATTCACAGAAGTAGCTTTGATTGTATTTTGCTATTGTCGGGCAAAAAAATTGCCAGTATTTTTTATCTGCTCTTACATTAATGTGCTAGGCTGAAGGTTGTAGGTGAAACACAACTCATTGTGTGGACAAACCTCTCATCTTCTATTGCTTTGTGGACCAAAACTACAGGGTAAACCAGCAAAACTGTCGCCGCTCTCCTACCCAGACATACCTCAGGCACTGGCTTCTGTTAGTGATGCCTTCCTGCTGTTGAGTTTTCTTGCCTATAATTACCAAAACCTTTGAACTATTTAAGCCTCCAATTGCTCTTTTGGGCTGGTGACCCCCAGAGCCACCCTCACCTCATGAAAGGGCAGTAAAGGCTGTGGCAGAGGCCATGGGGTGAAGGCAGCCCGTGATGCTCAGTCCCTGCTGCTGTGTGGGCTGTCTCGTGGTGGTTATTAATGCCTCTGCTTTGCTTACCCAAGTGCTTAGATGGTTCAATACATTTTCAGACCTGTCCTTACACTATTGTTGGGAAAGATTCATTAGGACTTTGGCTGGAAATTATAGTGACAGAGCTGGGTAATTTATGGCTTTTCTTGAGTGTTGTGCAATTATTCAATAAGTGTCTTTCCTTCCTCTACCTCCCACCAGCCACTTGTTGGAAATAAATATTGAATTTATTTGCAGAAAAGTAACCATTGACAAAGCTGTGAATGGATGGGAGAAACCTGGCAATGCTCTTCGGGTGCCTCTGCTTGCTTTCCTCTGTTGGGATGAGTGCTCCCTTCCCTGCTCCTGACTGGGTGTGCGTTGCTTCCTCAGCACCACTGTCACCAGGTCTTCCCCATCTGCTCCTCACAAGGTCCCTGCTCATCCCAGACTGTCCAGTGGCCTTCAGTTTGGTGTATTTATTGCTTTCTCCCTTCCCCAGCCTGTGATGAGAAGCTCCCCAAAGCCAGTGCTGGGGCTGGAGTGTCCTCCTCTCAAAGCAAATCTCTCACCAAAACCTAGTGTCTCTCAAGTGTCAAAGCCAGGGTGCCTTGTTGCCTGCTGGCATCTGTCCCCCAGCCCTGGGGGCACCCCCTGCCTCCACTGTGCTCCCCTGTTCAGTGACAGATGCCTCTCAACATCTGCATCTCTTTCAAAGGCACCGTAGATCTTTTTCACTTCCGAGCACCCACCAATGGGACCTGTTAATGCTGATGAAGTCCAGCCCCAGCTCCACGGTTCCTCTGCGCTGGTTTGGGCAGCACTAGGGAGAGGGGAGGAGCGGGGAGCTGGAACCATCCCCAGCTGAGCAAAGAAGCAGCTTGCCCAGTCCCAGGAGATGGCATCAGGGTCAGGCACCACGTGGACCTCACCAGACTGGCTGATCCCGTTGAACCTGGGCTCCGTGCAGGACTTCCCAGCTTCCCAGTCTGCTTCAGAGCAGCTATCCTCTGGGATGACTGATCCCTTGAGGGGGGTGGCGGCGGCATGCTATTTCACCTTACCTCGCTGTCAGGAGGTTATTCAGCTGGATAAACACCTGGCAGGTCTCATGGGGCTCTTCCCCTGGGAGATGAGGAGGGTCCCTCTGAGGGCAAACCCAGCCTGCAAAATCAGGCTTTTGCTCAGCAGTTCCTGACAGAGGAGATGCTTAGCCTCACCTGACAGCGCTCCTTCATCTGCACTGATCTCAGTGCCTAACAACGGGCAGGGTTCCTCTGTGCCTGTGCAGCCCCTGGGCTCCTTCTGGGGAAAGCGGCGCTGAAAAGGGCCTCTACCCAAAGTGAAGTAACCAGGGCTGAGCATGACATCCTCTCTGAGGGATTTTTATGAGGGGGTGCCATTGATGGAGGTATTGGCACCAGAGCGTTTGCCCTGTTATCTCTCCTGTTCCTTTGTGCTTTAACATTCTGTTTGAATTAGTGGGGCCTGTTCCTTGCAGCGTGCATGACTATGCATTTGTCTACTTTGGATTTCATCCGCCATTGACTGCCCCATCCATCAAGCTCTTTTCAGGCCTTTTGAAGTTCCCTGTAGCCTTCGCTTGTTCCGAACACTCTGTGCAGCTTGGGTCCTCTGCCAGGTTTTTCTTATGACATTTTTCATTCTCCTTTTCCAGATCATTAAGGCATCTCTTTAACACTACTGGTATTGACACAAAAACTTGGGGAGCCTCCCCATGGGTACCATAGCCTTCTGGAAGGTAGCCCTTGTTAATATACGCTGTTTTGCCTCTTTGCTTTCAACCGTTAGAGTTACTTTTTCCATTTGCTTTGCAAGCGCTTAATTCCCTTAATAGTCTTTTGTAAGGGACCCTTGTCAAAGAGTTTTGAAACCCCAAATACATTACATCAAGTAGTTCTCCTTACTTTGCCCTCCTGACAATGGAAGAAAGCATCCTAGCAGATAGAGGCATGAATCCCTTTCAGGAAGCCAGGACTGCTTTCCCCCTTCTCACTTAGTTAATTTACAGGTTTTAAAATTCAACTTCTTAGGAGAACCTTCATCTCCAGCCACTGATTCAGTTCTCACAGCCCTGAAAAGAGACGTGTCTCCATGCCTGCCAGAGAGCAGGCTATTTCCCTCACTGGCTCTTTTGTTAGCAGCCAGGTCACTTGGCAAGTGAGAGCCATCAGAGCCTTCAGGTACTTCACTTTTGACTTTAGAAGCTTTGTGCTGGCCAGACTCATACAATTTCTGCTCCTTTGGCATGGCCCTTTGTAGAAATATTTTGTTGTTATCACCTGAAAATAATGGGCATCTCTCTGCTATCCCTGCTAGGCATCAGCTGGTCTAAAAGAAAACCCTCCTTGGCTCTCCTACAACACCTTAGCCTGCCCTGGCTCTTCCCATCACACCCCGGTGATGCCGATGCCGGCAAGTCAAGTCACGCAGCACTGCCGAGGGAGGAGGATGGGGCTGATAAGATCCCTGCCGAAGCTGGGCTGTCTCTGCATTACAGGTACAGGGTAAAAACCTGTTTCACCCGCCTCTGGTGATTCATGCCTCTCCACTCCCGTGAATCATCCCGGCTGTTGTGTAAGGCTTATACTGCTCGTGTGGCAGGGATGTATTTTCTGTGGCTTTTATAAAGTTCTGCACAATTTATACGTGCTGCTCCTGCCTTAAAACATTTACACTCTTTATTCAAGGCTTTAGGATTTATGGTCCCTTTACCTGGGACCCTGGGATTGGTATCACTAGAGGGATGATCCTTGGGCTGAGACACTGTTTATTGTTATCAGAAACAATCCTGCCCTGCAGCAATTTCTGACCACGAGGAAGAGAAAACTGCTATTTTCTCTCAAACACCAATACCCATGAATCTTTAAACAGGAGGAATTATTTCCCTGAATACTGCGCATTGAAGACATTTAACTCTAAGAATATGTGACAGCTCATCAGACGAGGAAGCGAGATGGTTTTGGGGCTGTGGAGGGAACACTGAGTGCCTTTGCTGGGAACAACCCCTCTGCTGGGAATTCCCGCAGCTGCCAGGCAGGAAAACCAACCGCACTTAGTAATGGGGTAACCCCCACTCCCACCAGGGGTACCCTGTGCCCAAGCAGCCGGGGGAATTCCCTGGTGCAACCGCTCACACTGGCCAGGGCTTGAGGCTTTGTGTTTTTTAAACAGCATGTGGCGACTTCTGCCTAAACTTCTCCAGACGGACCTTTTGTGCCAGATTACCTGTCTAGCTGGGCTCTTATCGCCGTGTTTATCACTGCCGCCTCTCGCTGTCAGCACTGTTTATAGGCAGGGGAACCGAAACCCTATGCTAAGAAATTTCCTCCTCCTCTTTTCTTTCAAATCTGCATCTGTTCCAGACTCCCTTTCATTAGAGACCACATGAAAGACAAAATAATCCCAGGCTATCAAGCACAGAAACCTTTGCAAGGTAAACTCCTCTCTGCTGGTAAATAAGGCACACCCTGGCTGGGGCTCTGCCCTGGCACCTAGGGAGGTTCTGTCCAGCCCCTGTCACTTGCACCCCTGTTCCTGGGTACCTGCAAGGCCTTCAATATCCACCGGGGTGTTTGCAGAGCCACACTGAAAATTCAGAGTGCAAAGTAATGCTTGACCCAAGGATATCTTCCTGCACCTGCATCCCAGTTGGTGTGGTGATGGTGCACAGCGAATGCCCCGAGGGAGGTTTGGGTGGGGGGAATGTGCTCCGTGCCTTTTTTACCTGTTGTAAAAATATTTGTAGAGTTGCAGCAGGCTGTAAAGAGTGATTTTTGGGGAGGGAGGAGCAGGGCTGATACCGATTAGGCAGGAAATGGCTCAGTGTGGATGGCATCCATATGGGAGAGCTGATAGATTTGGCGTCTTGAAGGCATCCCTTGATGGATCCACTGATAACCTGGCAGCAAAACAGACCTGGGCTCTCTGATTCCCTGCCAGCAGCTGAGCTGCAGCCTGCTTGCTTGGCCTTCATTAACACCTTTCTGCCATGAGAACTTGTTGCCCTGCCCTGGGGACCAGTGGCCCCATGGCACCCCTGGGGAGCTCAGCTGGCCGGTCCCCATTGTGCTGCCTGCCGGGGATGCTGCTCCAACTCCTTCCCTTTGAAGGCTCGGTGTGAAATCTGGTCGGAGTTTAGGGAGGCAGGAGGGCAGCTTGCAGAGCGGCCTGCGTCCTTGGGATGAAAAAGCTTCGTTTTGCAGCTCTGGAAAGAATCAGCGGGTTTCCAGGCTGGGCTCCTGCCTTGCATTGGAGACAGATGGAGAGTGCAAAACACCAGGAAGGCGTCCGGCTGCTCCTGCCATGCAGGGGACCGGCTCACTCGCAGGCATGGGTCCTGCTCCGTCTCTTTCTCTGGGAAGCTTAATTTCATGACCCACTTTCTGTGTACATCCATGATGTTCAAAGCCAGCATGAAGGTGGTGGGAAGCCGATGGCCCAGATGTGTCACTGGAGATGCTCAGGGTGACTGGGAGCCCAGCAAGGTCTTCCTGTGCCAAGGAATGCTGGTGTATCCTACTCTGTGGTGCCTTTCCCACCCTGGAAATCAGCAGCAAAAACAAAAGAGGATTTAAGAGAAAAATCAAGATGTAGCAGGATCATTACTGGAAAGGAAGAAAAATGGAGAAAATGGTAGCAGAGGGCAGTGGTTCCTTGCAGAGATGAACTGGAGACTCGAGAGGCAGAAGCCACTTTGTGTACTGGCTGGTCCTTTGTGCTTCTGAGGGTCTACAGCCCCCTTCACCAGCCCCTGCCAGGTTGATCAAATACAAAACATGAGACTGAGCCCTGGTATGGCTTGGCAGGAAAGTTTTTTGCATGGACACAATCCCCTCCTACATGACTCAGTGGGTAATACTTCTGGGGAGAAAATGCCTGTAAGCCAAAGTTATGCTTCCTTCCACGCTTCCAAACAGGGCAAGGGCAGTGGATGGTCCAGACACCCACCTTCTCGAACTCTCCATCCCTCAAGCACCCATGGGTTTCCCTGGTGCAGTGTTACTGAGCTCTCCTGTGCTGCTGACAAATTTGTGCTCAGAAGAAAACGAAGCTCTCGTGGCAGAAGGCAGGCTACGTAATGACTGCCCTAAAGCTGCCCAGGGTTACAGCAAATCTGATGGTTAAAATAGATCCCCCAGAAGTGCCAGCAGCCCTCCCACTCACTGGCTGCATTAGCCACAGCAAGAGCTGTTTGCTCCTGCATCTGGGTCATGGCCTCCTCAGCAGCAAGTTGGGATAGTAATTTCCTTGTGGTTATTTCTACGATAACTTATTTCAGGTTTTTATGATGCTTACAAATTGGACAACGTCTTAAAACATAATTCAGGCCTTAACTGGCTTTAAATGTGTGTGATTTTACAGGGATGTGTAAAATATTTTTAAGTCTTGCTAAATTCCAGGGACTGGAACTGTGGGCAGATGGGAGGGATGGAGGGTCCGGCCCAAAAATGTTTTTGGAGACACGAGCTGGGAAACAGCAATTGGGCGTTGTTTACAACCATGAGGAGCTATGTGGTTTGAGCAGGTTGTAGACCACATAGCAAAATGTTTACGGTAGTGAGTCTGCACCTCCCCTTCCCCTTAAAATTGGTTTAATCTGTACAAATTAGCTGTGGAGCCAAGCACTCAATACTGATATACAAGAGTTGCTGTGGCAGGGAGATGGCTCCCAGGTGCTGAAAATAAAAGGGAGCAGATGAACTGGAGTGAAGGTGTGTTCCTCAGGAACGTCAATCAACATGGCAGAAACTGGCCCTGTGAACTGTCTTTTGCCTTTGAACAATCCTCCACCAACTCCTTCCTGCTTGGCTGCTCCGCTCCGACTGCCCCATCAATGCAGCTGGTGTGGGTAGGAGGCAAACCTGACCCTGAGGACTGTGGGGTAGGGGATGGGTGTGCAGCAGTGAAATAGGGCTGCAGCCACCCCACCTCTTGCCTGGGGCAGGCAGGGGATCTGGCAGAGCCGTGGTGGCTCCCATTGCTCAGGAGAGAATGTGGCCACACAGGGGACTGGTTTGCTGCCACGTGTGTTACACAGCAGTTGAGTGAGGACAGCGTCCCAAGGGTGGCTTGCAGGGGTGGGTAGGGAGGGTTCTGTCATGTACTACTCCCTTCCTTAATGAGCGGGAGGCACCACTCTGGCTGGGATTGGATTTGCCAATACTGACAGAACCGGGGCTGCTAACACAGCGCATGGTCCTGGAGCAGAGGCACCACGGCGGATCACACTGCTGAGATCAAGCTGGGATTTGGTTCTTGTCCTCCACAAGCAAGAAGGTGCTTTGGGTAAGCAAACGTGATCCCACATCGAGGAACTGGAGTGATGAGCGGATGCGGGACTGGTGCTGCTTCCAAGCAGAGAGGCAGGAGGACCATGCCAAGCAAACTGGCTGTTTCAGGTAAAGTCTTGGTGAGCAGGGCTTGGGGAGGTGGGAGCTGCACAGACATGGCACCAGCCTGTGTGCCCTCGTCTCTAGTGCCTGTAGCAGGCAAGGATCTCTGTGGGTGTTTGTGTTTGCAGAAATAACACTGTTGTCTTGCTCTTTCCTTTTGTGAGGGTGTGGGCATTTGACTGAAATGCAATCCCAGGAAAGCCCAAGGATTTTCACTGTTGTTGCAGGCACATAAGCAAGATGTTACTGTCCTCCATCCCAGGCAAGCGGTGTTGCAGAGGTGGCTGGACATTGCAGGGAAGCAGCAGGAGATGGGGAAACCTCTGGGCAAGGCAGGGTGGCAGCAGAGAACCTAGGGTAGCTCTTTGGCAGGTAGTCTGCCACCACAACAGCACCCATGGGCAGGCTGGCCTGGCCTGCCAACATCTCCTTCTGCCAGGCTCAGATGACTGCAGCTGCCAGTCTCATCACCAAAGCCCACGTGAGCTTTCCTGCCTGCATCTCTTCCAAAAAAAGCAGCTTCCAGCCCACGGGAGAAAACTGAGCGTAATGGTAGAGACGCTGTGATGATGCATCGTCTCACCAACACCTACCCCTGTCTGCAGGACAAGGGACCCGCCTAGGCAGCCCTGGACCCCTGCTGCAGGGGATGGAGGGTGGAGGGGCAGCTGTGGCCGTCTGCTTTATTGACACTGGGAGCTCTCATAACCCCATCAGTGGAGGAGAGAGTGTGTGATTAACACCCCTCCAAAGCAGATTGCTCCAGCATACACCCCAAGAAAGCTTTGTATGAAGCTTCCTCGGGACAGGAAGAGTTGGGGGGTCTCGTCCTCTGTGCAGAGCTCATGCCCATGAAATGTGCTGAGCTCCTCCAGGCTGTCCCAGCGGTCAATAATGGGTTGGGGACCAGTGAGGCTGTTCTGGGCTCTGGCCATGTGCCGCCAGCAAACACAGGGTGCCCCAAACATGGCAGCTGGGCACCTGGCAAATATGCTGGAGGGAGCCTGGGGGTGGACTGTGAACTGGGGAGGGCTCTATCCCTGAGTTTTCTGAGGGGCAGGTTTGCAGGCCAAGGGGAGCATCTTGGGGAGGGAACAAGGTGCTGACAAGAAACAGTTTGTCTTTCCAAATGGTGTTTCACGGCTCCCTGTGGAGCTGTCCGTGGGGACAGGGGAGCACCGAGGCAGGGGAGCACCCCACAGGGCCGAGGGCTGGTCCCACTCACAGGAAAGAGCGCAGGAGATGCTGGCTGTTGGTATGAATTCAGCCCGGCTCCGCCATAAGGAAGTGATTGAAGCTTTCACGATCTGTTTAAGCAGTGACATATGTTTCCTGCAGGCGCGGCGGCGTGCTGCATGCCAGCGGATGAGATACAGCCCCGCGTCCCTGCCTGGCTCTGCCAGCACGGGGTAGGGCTGGCCCCATCCCCACGGCCACATTTGATACAGCTACGGCCGTCGCTCCCTGTGTGGGAAGGGGAAATTGCTCACACGGCAAAGGGAAATAAACATGAGGAGACCAGCCCTGACAAAAAAGCGTGTGTTTCTCTGATTTGAGGCCCCGCTGCAGGCGAGAGCCACGTGATGTGCAGTGGGACTGGGATGAAGGAGGGGACGTTGGGGCTGCGGTGATGTCTGCAAGCTCCCTCTCACTTACAGGGGGTCCCTCCCTCCGGGTCTCATCTCGGCTTTCAGCGTTGAGACATCAGAGAGACCAGCGCCAGGGCAGCCGTGCGTTGTGGAAAAGGTCTAATTGCCCAGACTATCGAGTCCGGGTGGGGTGCTCTGCCAAATTCAGAAGCAGCCAAAGCAGGCTGAGTGATTTCACTGGGGAGGGGACTCTCCTCTGGGAATTGCAGTGGCTGAGCACCCGGGCACTGGTACTCAGGCTCAGGCTTGTATGGGTTCTAGCTCCGTCCTCACTTGCACCGCTCAGCTGTTTCTTCCCCATTCTTCAGCACAGGGGAAGCAATTCACAAGGTAAAAGACCGACTGGGGACCTTGGGCCAGAAACATGCCAAGCTCTTGGAGTGCTGGGGATGCCATGAGAGAGGCGGGCTGGGGATGACTGAGACATCAGGCAGCTGTGAAACCATGAGCAAGAGGATTGGACATTGTTCAGGAGCTGGAAGCAGGTGATGGTCCCCAGATCTGTGAAGGGTTTAAGTAGCCAGCGGCTGTGAGAGCCTTCACCAGTAATTGAGGCCGTGCAGGGGGCTGAGCTGGGGAAAGGGGAGAAGGCAAAGTGTTTGGAGAGACGCATGGCTGGAGGCTGCCAGAAGGGATGCAGGTCCTGCTGGGAGGCATGATCCATAGTGGTTGGTGAGGCTGATCCCCACCAGGACCCCCATGCAGCCTTGAGCTTGTCCAGTGTGAGCCCAAAGAGGGGTTTGTAGCTCCCACATCCTTCAGCAGTGAGGCACAGGCAAGTCAGAGGTCCTGTGCTCACCTTCAGAGCAGCAGTGGTCCATCCTCACCATGATCCTTTCCAACAGGAGCAATTTTATGAAAGAACTTGTGTCCTTCTGAAGTTTTCTTAGAGAGTTCTTTTAGCCCCTCGTTACTCCATGTTTGATGCATTTATCTGCAGGATTAAAGATGTTTCTTCAAGTAGCTGGGAAAACCTCCTAGCCTGGGGCTTGCCTGGGTTCAGGAGCCTCCAGCTGGTGCCTGGGAGTGCTAGTGCAGGATGTCAAGTGGTACCTTGCTCCAGCAGGCTGGACTGAGTCAAGGAGACACCTTGAGCATGTGTGTGTTGGCAGGGGCTGTTTTGTCAGGGATTGGCGTCATCCTCATGAAGTTTCATGGCTGCAATCGGCAGCAGCCAGAGCCCTTCCCTCTCCACAGCCAGGGCTTTCTCTGCAGGTTTCAGACATCCCGGGCCCGTGTTCGTTAGCAGGTAGCCAAGGTTTGCTGTGACTCAGTGCAGCAGCTTGCTCCAGCACTGGATTACCTTCACACATTACAAATCAGTGCCGAGTTTCTCCATGGTTTTGGCACTGGGCAGGTGCCTGGAGCACGTCGAAGGGAGGAAAAGGCTGGGGGAGGCGGAGCAGGTGAACTTTGCTCTTCCAGCTCTGGAACAAAGCTCCTACTCCTGGTCATAGCCTTTGTAGGGAGAGACAACATTGTTTGCCCTGCTGGCAGCACCGCAGCGAGATCTGCAGTGCCATGGCTCTGCTCAGGCACATGGAGTGCCACGACAATGGGGGTGCTTTTCCCAAAAGCTGCTCCCTGGCAGGCACCGAGGCAGCCCTCACTGAGCAGCAGTTGATCATTCTCCATGTAACTGCTAGAGATGCCTAAATAATTCATTAATGGTTTGGGGAAACAAAAATATTGTGCAGTGAGTAATTGCTTGCCAGTGATGTTGTGCATGGCTGAAGCAGATCACAGGCAGCCGCAACAGTGTGATGTTAGCGGGGCATCATGGGCCCAGGCTTTTTCCTCTGGCTTTTTATTCCTCTTTTTTTTTTTCCATGTGAACTGTCCTGCCTCTGTCTCTGCCCAAACATGAAGGCTTTTTGTTTCCAGAATGTGGGCTGGCAGCAGGAGATGTGAGGAGCAGGCAGGGGCTCATGGGACCACCACAACCTCGCTTGGCCTGGCTCTTTGCATTGCAGGTAGGAGAGAAGGAGCCATGGGGACAACAACAGTTGCTTCCCCCAAAACCCCATTTCCAGTGATGGGACTGGTGGCACAATGCCAGGTAGAGCCCTCCCCAGCCAGTCTCCATGCGCTGGTGACAAAGGGCTCAAGGCAATCCATCCCAGACCCAGCGTGGGCAGAGGAAGAGCCCAGGAGCCTCACGCCGATAGCAGTCACAAGGAACTCCTGTTTCTCCAAAGGCATCTGGGAAATGTCCCGGACTGTCTGTCCCCAGCATATCGCAGTGCCGGAGGTGGCAGGCTGAAAGCAGGGCTCCGGCTCTCTGTGGGTGCCCCAGGGCAAGGGGCAGGAAGTCCCCACACTTCCCTGAACTGCTCTGGGCAAGCATCACCCCAGGGCCGGGCTTTGGACATGGTGGGAAGTTCATGCCCCACCACTAAGCTGCAGCTTGTGTGGGTTCCTGGAGGAAGCCCGTGCTGCATCCCCTGCAGCTCCTGCTTGTCACTCTGTTAAATTTCCATTTTAACGTGAAAACAGCTGTTTTCACGGTACCTCTGTGTTATTTACACAGTCATGCATGCAATCCCTGCTGAAAACCACATTACGCACTACAGCAGCACCCCGTTGTCTCACAGGTACCGAGTGGGTGGATGGGGAAGTGATGCCAGCCCTGGGGTCAGGCCACCAGCGCTTCTTGTGCCTTGCCCATGGCCAGCCTGGCAGTTCATGGTGAAACTGGGGTGATTCAAGGGGGCACAGCCGTCTCAGAGTGTTCCTGGTCCAGAGCAATGGCAGGATGAACCTGTCTCCATCCCTGTGAACCGAGCCCTCTGAGCCATCACTGAGCCCTGAGAACGGGATGCTTGATGCACATCAAGGGACAGAGACAACAACTGTTGGCCGTGCTCAATGGTGCTTTGTTCTTGGCCCAGGAAGCAATGAAAATCCTCCTGCTTTGAAGCCTGAGGAGGCCTTTTTATTATATCCAGGGCTCCTGGAAAAGGAAACTGCAAGTGCTTTCCCATAACGTGATAAAAAGCTCTCCTGGCTGAGACCACGGCAACTTCTTACACGTGAGAGCGGTGAGTCAGTGCAGCATGAGACTGAGCTCAGTGCTTGCCCAGCCACTGGAAATCACTGGTTCTTGGCGTGTATGTAACTGGGATTTGAAAGAACCTTAGTGTGAGTCCTGTTGACCTTGCACTTCAGCCCAGAGACCTGGCAGCTGTGGTGCCTGGTCCAGTGGCCATAAAACAGTGGGGGTTGAGCAGAGCCCTGGGCCTCCCATGCTGGTTGGGGAGCATTGGGGATGTGCAGGTCATGCAACAGAAGAGAGTCCATGAGTATCCCATGTCTGCACCTGAGAGCGGGCAGCTGCGGGCAAGTGCTGGGCTGCATGGTGGGATCTCCCATGCTCATGAGTCAGGAGGCTGCTAGAGCACCTGTGGCTTTGTGGGGGGACCTGAAATTTCTCCCCATCCTTTCCCAAAAGGCTGGGGCACAGTGGGCCCTCCTTGGCACAGCCCCCGGCCTGGCTGGGTAACTCCTAAGTGGTAAAGCTGGCCTAATTAGTCTGTTTAATCTTCCCCCATAAATCACTCCTCCCATCCCCGGCAGACTATCGCCAGCATCTGAAGTCATTAGTTAATTTAAACCTGGGAGTTCACACGTTGGCTTATCGGAGCCATCTCCTTTCCCCGCTAAGCGCTTGCTCGGTGCATCCCTGGCTGCTGCGAGATCCGATCTGCGCCCGCTTTGAAGCTGTGATGGGCTGCCAGCAGGCGAGGTGCTGCCTGCTTCCCTGCCTGCTTCCCTGCCTGCTGGCAGGTGGGAGGGGAGATGGAGATCCTGCTTCTCCCCTTCCCCACGCTCCCCGTTTTTTGAACTTCTCCTCTGACTCATCCATTTGATTTGATGTTTTCACCTTTGTTTTACAAATAGCAGTTTGCCCGAGTGCTGGAAGGAGAAGGCAGCTCCGATGCTGATGCAGCTTCCCTGGCTGCCAGGGGAGATCACAGTATCATAGAATCATAGAATCATCTGGGTTGGAAAAGATCACCTGTAAGATCATCAAGTCAGGTGAGTGGGGTCCTGGGGAGGGAGCTGGTGGGCACCCAGTCTGCCCTTGGACATGGCAGGGTTATGGGGAAGCTGAGATTACTGGAGGTGACCATGAGGAAGCAGAGACTTGGCCAGGGATCCCACTAATGGCTTGTATTGCCCTTTGGTTGTGCTGTCACTTCTCCATCCTCGTTCTCTTCCTCCCTGGGTCTCCAGCCCAATGGGAGTGGGATTCCCCAGATCTCCAGGGTGGGATTCCAGCTACATGGGGATCAGGGCTTCCTAAAGTGAGCTCTGTAGTTTGGGGGCAATGCTGACAGCCTGGGCACACACCCATCCTTCCCGCTGCATGACAATGAGCCTGAGGGTCTCGGCAGGGCCAGCACAGCAACACAAATGCTCAGCTCCTGGTGCAAGGTGGGAGGGGGAAAGTGGGAGGGGGGGGGCGGGTGGCAGCGGGAGTGACATAGCTGTACTGGGGACACCGGAAAGGAGCCTGTAGCAGCAGGGTCTGGTGGCTCCTGGCTGGTTTTCCGCGGTGCGCTGGGAGGTGGGATTCATTCTGGCCATCCCGTGCCACGCTGCATACGTGGGCAGTCAGCACCCAGACTGGGAAATCCCTGACTGGTGCCCCTGCACAGGCAGATCCCTGCCCACAGAGCAGCTCGGGGCAGCCTCCTCCCACAGCAGCACCCCCAGGGCAGCCGCACATCGGGGCAGCCCCACATCGGGGCAGCCCCACATCGGGGCAGCAGCCGGGCACGGCACCCACTGGCACAGCACATGTGGCGCACGGCCCCTGAGGGGGCTCTGGCTGCTGCACGGGCTGGCACCTTCAGCATGGGGTGTGGGTGATGCCATACACCTGGAGGGTGCGTGTCCTCCCAGTGCACCCTCTGCACCCCTGGGCTCTGCTCTTGTTGCTCGCAGCAGGGAGAGGGATGGCTGCTCACCCTGGCACCTGTCAATACAGGCTTCTTCCAAGTATGCTCTGTGCATCCCTGGGGCACAGTGACTGACAGCCCAAAAGAACCAGCACAGACAGTTTTTTGGGGACACATTTTTGGCCAGAGCACCCTGATCCAGTCCCTTTCAAGCATCCTGGTTTCAGGAGGGGACACAGTCCCTGTGATACTCAGCTGGCTTTGTGGCTGTCCTCTTCCTCCCACTTTCCTATTCCAAGGGGGAGCTGCAGTCGTGTTTCGTTTTGTAGTCCAAGCTCTGGATTTATTGCTTCCAGGTCTTCATGTGTTTGTTCATGAAATGAAAGACGTCTGGGTGAGCCTGCTTTCCACTCCTCTGGCCTGCCTCCTGCAGCCCCCAGGGGATCTTTCAGTCTCGGGATGATGCCTCCCTTCACATCCCACAGGCACCCAAACACTGCATGAGTGGGGGACACATCTGTGTGGGGTGACGTCCTGGCCAGATGTTAAACCTGTGCCCTGGGTGTCAAGGGTGGCATGGGGGAAGGTGCCGGTACAACCCTGTGCACTCCCCCAGGCACTGTGAACCATGCTGGGGTACAGCCCCTGAGGACAAGGGGCCCTGTCTGGGCAGGCTCGGCTTGTCCCCTGTCCCCAGGCTGCCGCTCCCCTTCTGCTGTGGCCGGAAGACATCAGCTCCCGATTAAAGGATATTTCAACCAGACGGAGGGGCTGCGGCAGCCAGGGGAGCACGCAGCAGGAGGGGACGGGGACAGGACGCGTGAGAGACCAGAGGAGAAGCTAATTTGCGATGGAATGTAAATACGGCAGCGGCGTGCTGCTCCATAGGGAGCGTCACCCCCCTTCTGGCACTGGAACATGGGTTAGAGCTGCCCTTGACAGCTGAGGCCACATCCCTGCCGTGGCAGAACCTGCATCTCACCTGGACACTGTGCAGGCCTGAGGAGAAGGAGCTGTTGCAGCAGCCCAGTCCCACCGCTGCTGCTCCTGCCCTCTGCGCTGAGGTACCACAGGTCACACGTCCACTGCACAGGGAGGGAGTCTCAGCCTTCCCTAATAATCCTAAGAATCAATAGCAGTGTCATGGATGTGCAGAACAACAGCTCCAAGCTGAGAGGGGAACTTCTCAGCAGGATTAACTCTGAAACCTAGTGACAACACCTTAAGTATCTGTGCTATCTGTGTCGTCGCTGCTCATTCTAGCAGATAGTTCCTACTAATGAGCTTTACTCAACAGCACTAAGATTTGTCTGTAAGAGCAAACTCCAGGGATCAAAAAATAAGGTTTAAGATGCAAATATTCTGTGAGATGGCCAGATTTAAATGGGGTTTTTTTGTTCCTTAGTCCAGGGTTAATTTTTAAAGGAAGCAAGGAGAGATCCTCCAGAATGTGAGATAGAGAAAAAAATTTTAAAGAACACACCAACTAACATAAAATCACGGATTTGGTTTTGGGTTTTTTTAAAATTTAGCTTAAAACCATTGAATTTGGAAAAGTTTCCTTCTGGTCACCCAGGGCAGTGTGAGCACAGATGCCCCAGCCCTGGGGAGCAGGTCAGGCTCATCCACTCCTCTCTGGTTTGCTGAGTATCACTGGGGAAGCCGTGGGCATGCTGATGGGTGCTGAGATTGGTGGCACAGGGTGAACCCCAGCCAGCCACCTCACTACCCAGGGCAGAGGGAGCTCAGCAGATGGGTGGTCTGTGGCAGGTGACAAAGAGACTCAAGTAAATCCCTAAAATGTCCAGCCCAGGATGGCAGTGGGTTCTTCTCCTGTCCCGAGGTTGGACCCCAGTGCAAAGACCCAAGCTCAGACACAGATGCTGGGAGAATTCACACCCCAAGACAGGTTGTTTTTCAGTTTTCTTTAATCTTCCACATGGCTTTTTTTTTCTTCCCATTTTGAGGCAGAAGTACTAACTGCTAAGGATGCATATGGAATTTGAATATGAATGATAAGAACAGCTGTGTATATCTATTATGAATGAACATAAACAGAAATGTATAAACTGAGATTTTGGGGCTTTTGGAAGAATTAGTGCCTTTGTTCCTGGATTTTTTTCCTATCAAAGTTTGAACCAAAGCCCATTAGCCTGGACTTTCCCGCAGCCGACCAAGCCAGGAGCTTCATTTCGTCCTGGCTCTGAGCCATGCTGAATTCTCCTCAACAGCTCAGTGAGCCCTAATCCTAACAAATTTACCCAGAGAAGTGGGTCTCTTATTACACAGCCTAATTTGAATGCTTTCCAAGGTTAATTTCGGCTCCCTCTCCCTCTCCAAACACGCCTGCCCCTCCAGAGCCAGCTCCCCCCTTCCCCAGCTCCCTCCTGGCTCCCCTTTAGCACCAGCCCGGGGGGAGCAGCCCCCTTCACCACCACGATGGTTTTTAAACGAGAAAATAATGTGATGTGTGTCCCTGGGTCCGGACTCTGCCTGAAGGGTTTCTTAATGCTGAGCGACTTCCTCCGCAAATTAATTGCAACTTTCGTTGGGCGAAAATAGCCCTGGAAGCCCCTTCCCCACAGGCTCTTCCGCACATGATATTACTCAGTTCATAATCTGATTCCTATGACTCTGTTCCTTCCTTCCCGTCCCCAGTGTGCGGTGAGTGCCCGCGAGGGTGCTGGCAGGATGACCCACGCCAGGCCGAGGGAGCTGCTGCCCGGCCGAGGCGGCCCTGGCTCTTGCTTTGCAGCAGACTGTGCGAGAAAACCTCAGCGTGGGGAAACTGAAACCCGGCCCAGTGCAGGGAGCAGCTGTCAGATCCATTAGGGAAGGAACAGAGAAGGAACCAGCTATGCCTGG
Organism: Atrichornis clamosus; assembly: GCA_013400975.1. Taxonomy (NCBI): domain Eukaryota; kingdom Metazoa; phylum Chordata; class Aves; order Passeriformes; family Menuridae; genus Atrichornis; species Atrichornis clamosus. The sequence goes on from WBMZ01015144.1 coordinate 63,619, forward strand.
AGGACAGCGATCGCAGGAGAGGGGCGGTGGAGGGGCTGTGGGGCGGCAGGGGCTCGCAGCAGGGGATTAAAAGGGACAGGACAAGGGGCAGTGGGTTTGGACTGAAAGAGGGTCAGTTTAGATTAGATATAAGGAATGAGGTTTTTTACACTGAGAGTGGTGAAACACTGGCACAGGTTGCCCAGAGAGGTGGTGAATGCTCTGTCCTGGGAAGGCCAGGCTGGATGGGACTCTGAGTACCTGAATTGGCTGAAGATGCCCCTGCCCATGGCAGGGTAGTTGGAATAGATAGCCATTAAAGGCCTCCTCTGACCCAAACCATTCTATAATTCCATAAAAAGGAAGGGTTAGGTGGAAAAAGCGTACAGAGGAGCCAGAAGCCCATGTCACCCACCAGCCCCGCTGGATGTGGCTACAGGGATACTTTCTGCTGGCTTTGAGCTGCAAGAATCAGAGACTTTCCCCAGCAGCTGGGCCTGGGAGGTTGTGCTGGGTCACTGTGGGTGTGGAATGGCAACCTTGCAGCCCTGGGACAGGGGTTTTCTGCATGCCCTCAGGCAGGGAGGCCTCTGATGCATGGGACGGGGTGCCCTGCCTGTCTTCCAGCTGCCATGGAGGGAAGATTCACCCTGCCTGCTCTTCTCTCCTTTCCTCACATTTTTCTTCTTTATACTCAGTTAATGCTTTTATATTTGCTCACTCTGAGCATCACAGGTAGTGCAGTATCCCATCACTCCAGCAGGTGATGGGGCACGGACAGGGCTGGGGATGTGTTCTGTGCCATGCCAGGGAGGCTGAGCTGGGCTGGAGTGCCAGCAGGATGAAAGCAGCGCTGGGCTCTTCCCATCAGTGATTCCATGAAGACATCCTCTCTGAAGTGCCTCTACAGGTCACATCTTCTGCTGCCACGTCCTGCTGCCAGGTAACTCCTGTGCCTGCTCCCTGTCCCTCCGAAGCCTCCCTGCCCGGCAGTCGCCTCACTGAGTGGATGCCCATGTTTGATGATTTTGCTCCAGGCATACGAGCTGCACATATCAGAGCTGAGCCACATCTTATCTCCTGGCTGTTCCTGCCTGCTCCCAGCCTGGGAATCCTGCCTGTGGGATGTTTGCCGTGGTTCCCCAGTACTGTGTGTCATGGTGGATTTGAGGTGCCAGTTTCAGGGTGAGGGCACTGTGGGGCAGGTCTCTGGAGTGTGGGTCGGAAGGGCCGGCACAGCTGGGGTCTCATCTGCCAGGAGGATGATGGTCATTGCTGTAAGGTCAACCTTAAATAATGGGACTAATAAAAATAAGGCTGCCTGGAGGAAAGAAGAGAGCAAACAGAATCCTAATGAGGTTGCATGGACACATCAGCATGATCATTTCATGGAAATCATTTTTAAAAGGAAAAAAAAAGCATTGAGTTTAGATCAAAGGATGTGGGTGGGACACAGCAGTCAGAGCATAATCCCACAAAGACACCCCCATCCCCACTGAGATCCCACATCCACAAGCTGCTCCTGCCCTGTTGTGCTGGGGAAGGTCCAGGGAAACCCTTCACTACAGAGGGGGTGGGAAAAGAGCCCGAAAGGATGGAGGGAGATGCTGCTTCATTCAGGATGGGGACTGGCATCTTGTCACCAGCTTTACCGCAACCGAGTGTGATGCCTGGTGTGAAGGGGCAGAACATTTACTTTTAGGGATGGCCAAAATTTACCGAGTTGTGGTGGCAAACACTGAAAGAGGAAGTTTTAGAAGGGAAATAAAACATTAATGCTTCAGAGCTTAAGGCAATCCTCAGTGTAAAGGCAGGAAAGTAATTAGTGCTGTAGATGGGGAAATAACCAGCATTAAATGGAAGTGGGGTGAGCGCAGGTTGAAGGGCCGCAAGGAGGAGGATGGGCAAGAGCTCTCCAGGAGATGACAAGGAATGTGCCTGGAGTCCCACAGGAACCCCCCCAGCACACCAAGCCCCAGCAGTACTGTATTTCAGGGGGGCTGCTGTGCCTGCAATACCCCAGCCCTCCTCCTCCTCCTCCTTGCCTTGGCTCCGCTGGCCACAAGCCAGGTGAAACGCTCCCCCGAGCACGGCGGGGACTGGTCCAACCCCGCACAGCTCCAATTATCCCCGGCTGGAGACTTTCCAAGAATCCCATCCCCTCTCCCTCCACCGACCCTGCCTCCCCCAGCCTCCCCCCCTCAAAGCAATTTGACTTTTATAGTAATAACTTCTGAACCCTGGACTGGGGCTGTGCCAAGGAAAGCAGCAGAAAACAATGTGATGGGCCTCGGCAGGCGCGGAAACTCCAGCGACCGAGACCAGCCCTAAAATAACTTTTGAGCAATTGTTATTTATTCTGGGAGAAAGTTCGTTCATTCACAATTTGGAGGGGAGATAAATGAGGGCGGGCTGGGGCTGCGCAGCGGCAGCACGCCGTGGCTGCGGATGCAGGGCGTCTGCAGCGCCCGGGCAGCCGGCTCACCTCGGTCCTCCTGCATACGTCCTGCAGGAAAACCTTTTTTAAAGGTATTTATGTTCAACTGAAAGCCCTGGGTTCAAGTGAAGGAATCCAACTTGAGGCTAGGGGTCTGCATGTGCCACCAGGTGCAGTGGGCTGCATTTTGTGTTTCTGTGCCTGCACATGTTTCAGTTCCCTGGCCATGCTGTTCAGCCTGGTGGCTGTGTCACATGCCATTGGCTTGCACACCTGCACCTGGGCTGTGCACACTGCGGCCATCGTTGTCCAATGGGCAGCAGGTGGTGCAGGCAAACTCTGGGCCGGAACAGACATCATCCTGCTGTGGGTGCCACGAGCATCAGCGAGCGCACGGCGGCTGCCAGCCAACGTCAGCTGGGCAAGCAGCAACTGGTGCGACCTAAGTAACTCTGCAGCTCTGAGCTGCTACGACTTCCCTGTAATTCACAGAGGCTGAGCCAGAGCTCCCGGAGGAGTCTTGAGCAGCCTGGGCAACCATGGGTCCTTCTGAATCAGGGACACTCTCCAAAGCAGGCAGCCAGCCAGGCAGCCCTCAGCACTGCCGCGCGTCTGCTCGTGCAAGTGTGTTTTATGGTGCCTGTCACCACAGGCTGGGCACTGGGCAGGATTTGCACTGCAGTGGTGACTCTGCCAGACAAGGCTCAGGCTGCCTGTGTTACCCTCAGGATGGATGGCTGGGCCCCCTCGGCACGTCTGGAGAGCAATTGCTGGGGAAGCACGGTCTCGGTCTCCGCATGCTGGGTGGCAGGGGTGACACAGGCCTCGCAGAGTGGCTCTGTGGGCAGACGGGTGGGCAGAGACTTGACTGGGTATGAAGGCCTTACCAGCTTTGTGTGCAGATCATCTCCAGGAATGATACACGTACAAGACTCCCTGCCCACGAGCATCTCAGGGGCAAGGGTTGATCCTGCTCCACTGTGGCATGATGCCACAGTGGCAGGGGGCAGCAGTGCCATCACCATCCACCCTGCACATCAGATCTTGGAGAATGCACTGATCTGGAGTGGGAAAACCCCGCTACATCCCCTCCCTCCAAGACAACAGCAGCGCTCGCCTGGGCCACCCCTCTCCTCCTGCTGTCTCCAGTCTGGGGGACGTTGCTGAGTGTCACCAAATGTTTTTGCTTTGGAATTGTCATGTGGAAACAGTGGAGCTGGGGGCCTAGAGCTGCAAAAGGGAATGATTCAGTCCTGCCCTTTGCAGAGCGAGGAGGGCACCACTTTATGTTTAGCAGCACAGTCATTCTGGCACTGGATAAACTGTTGCCAGGCCGCCGGTGTGTGGGGAGAGCAGGGTTAACGCCGGGTCAGACACGGGGCAGAAGAAGCCCTTGGCAGCGCCAGCCGGCACACATGGCTTCCTTCATGGCACCGTGCCCGCGACGGTGAGACTGGCCCTGCTGGGCCACATCCCTCATCCTGCCAGGCAGGAAAGGCTTTGGCCCCACGCTCCTCGTCGCCTCTCCGCATCCCCTGCCCTCTGCCCTGCCACCACTGCGGACAGCCCTGTGCTTGCCAGATGACTTCCAGCCTCGCTGCTCTTCGGGCTGCTTGAGCAGCTCGTGATCTTGGCAGGCAGCTCAGAGTCCTACCAGTCATTATTATAATGATTATTTGTGTTTTCCCAGCTCAAAAGGGCTTTCCTCTTACCTCGCTCCTGTCTGGCCTCGAGCCAGGTGGGACTGTGGACAGAGCAAGGGGAGAGGGCAGCATTCTGCACTGTCAGAGCAGGGGACTCCCGTGGGATGCAGGAGATGAGGCAGAGGGAAGGGCAGATCTTGCTCCTCCTCCTGAATGTTCAGATTGGAAATCAACACCCTCTTGGTTAATTCATTAGCTTTGATTAGCAACTCTGAAGCTCGGACCAGTTAATGGGCTCCCTCCTGCTGGTAAATCTCCAAGAGGAGTTCAGCAAGGTTACCTGAACCCAGAATGGTAAGGGAAGGATGGGGATGCGTGCAATTGAATTAGGAAGCTGTTAAACGAAGAAGCCAAACTGAGCCAGAATGGGGATTTTGCAAAATGTCCTCATGGCTAAAACTTGGGGTAGGGCACTGCACTATGGTTACACTAGTCTGGATTGGGGCTGGGGGCTGGGGCAGCAAGTTCCTGTGGACACCAGCCCAGCCTGGGGTTTGGGGTCATGTTTGCCAGCTCTGTCCCTTGCAGATCCCTTTACCTACACCTTCGTCTCCCTATGTGGGCTGCATCTTTCTCCAAGTGGGGGTTCCTCTGTAGCCTGGATTTCATTGTTGATTAAATTAGCTCAGCAGTAACCTATTTGTGATGATGATGTGAGGTAGCGACCTTCAGTGTTTTCATTAAAATATACATGTATGTATTTGTTTTCTGCGGTTATGAATGTAATTCCACAATCCACTGAGGAACTGGTAATTTTCTGGCTGAGGTGGGAAGTTGCTGACATCTTGTGATACACGACAAGATTGATTGTATTTGCTTACCCTTTAACCTAATAAAGAAAAATAATGTTCCTTAGTCTCACTAATTCTCTATAAACTTGGGCATTGCCTTAAATCAGCTGGAAGTACAGGCGCTGAACCACATCATTACTGGGGCAGGAATCTCGTTCCTGAGGTCCTTCCCAGTTCCCAGCTGAGGGGGACCATCATGGGAGCATTGTCCCCAAGAGCACCCAGCACCTCTGGATCTGAGAGGACTGTGGTGGTTGTGACAGGGAGGTGGCCTCTGCACCCAGTGCATCCTGCTGGCTGGGAAAGCATTAACCAATTTACTGCTAATCGTGTTATCACCAGCACATCTGAGCAGCTGCTGGGGCAGCACAGGCCAAAGCAAACACGGCCCAGTGCCCTGAGGACACAGAGCACGTCAGAGGCAGCTGCACCTACTCTCAGGTTTCCAGGTCTCCTATCTCCCACCGCAGTGGTCCAGTTGGCCTCTGGAAGGAAGGAGGCTCCCCGGGACAAACCCAGCCAGTACTGCAGCAGGGAGGGAAGGAGCCGCCCCGGCCGAAACCTGGGCTGGTGCTAAAACACCAGTGCCTGGTTGACCTTGGGCATGCTGCACAGTAGGCACTGTGCCTGGCAAAACATCTGCCCTTCTTCACTGGGACATCACATGTAAGAGGTGAAGGAGCAGGCAGGGTGTCAGGGTGCATGTGGCAGGGGGTCTGCCATCCCAACACACCATCTCCTCCATCCTCCCTTCCCCGAGACAGCCCTCTCCAGGGCAGGGCAAGCAATTTCACTACAACACAGTCCCCCTCAGTTACTCATCTGTCCTCTGAGGGACCATCGTGCCTGAGTTGTTCTTACTCAGTTCCTCAGCCCTGCACCTGGCTTGGCTCCTCTGACCTCCACAGCACAGCACAGAGCAAACAGCGTGTGTGTCCTCAGGTCAACAGCATCAGGGCATTGCATTGCCCAAAGTGATGGACTGTGCCCATGGCAGAGTGGCCCTGGCCTAGGGGAGTGGGAGTGAAAGGGCTGAAGCTTGGGAAAAGGTTTTCCCTGCTCTGCAGCAGAGCTGGCAGGGGGTTGCTCACCTGCCCAGTGCAGTGGTTTGCCAGCCAGCTGCCAACCGGCCAGGAATTGCCTTTGCCTTTGCTGGTGTGCTTAAAAATAACCCGCTAGCTTGTCAAGGTTATAAAGAGAGAGAGAACAAATTGCTTTCTGAGTTGATTAAACTGCTCAGCGTGGCTGCGCACGCGGTGCTCTCCGTACGGCTGGGACGAGACTGAGTCTGGCGCGTTAATTTGCACTCGGCAGTTCCTGTGCTAATAAGGGCTTGATGAGCTGCCTCCTCATACCCTCATCACTGGCCCCTCTGAGCAATGCTTGACTGGGCCCTGAGGCAGTTGGGGCACTTTGTCTATTCAAAATGCCTTTTTTTGTTGTCTTCCGTTGCTTTTGAGCAATGCCATGTCCGGAGCTGCCCCAGAGCCACTGGACCAAATCTCCGGAGGGTTTCAGCAGGTCCCTGCTTCATCCCAGGGCAGCTGAGGGAGTACAGGCAGAAGCACACTCCAAAACTCAGCTGCAAGGAGAAAAACCCACCCGTGGCCACAAATTGCTGCCAGACATTTCTCCGTGCCAGTGCAACAGCCGCCCTCGCCGCCGCGCCGCTCAGCATCACCCCACGATGCTGCCGCCGCAACGGGGTCTCCGTGCTTGAAAGAGGTTTCCAAATATAACCAGCCCCTCGCCTACCCCCACCCTCCTCCTGCAACTTTCTGGGAAAATCCCTTTCTGCCTAAAATTATCCAGATGTGCTTTACAGCTCGAGGGGAGTTTGTGGGAAAAATACGAGGTTCACTGGATGAGATGTTTCCTGAAGTGTGGGGCTGGGAGCTGGTTCCACTTTGGAGCAGACCCGCGCCACTCACGCGCCGCCACTGCCAGAGCTTGGCTTAGTTAGTTAAACCAGATTGAGTTTATCTCTTAATAAGAATGAGGGAAGGAGAGCGCTTTTTCTTTTTTTTTAACCTTTTTTTAATTTATACTGCGCATTGGGGAAAGGCAGAAAAAGATTTCTAACCAGATTGGTGCTCCCTACCACTCTGGGCTCTGGATGCTGCAGGTTTTTCCTAGTGTATGTAGTTTATCAGCACTGTGGGCTCCCACTGATACCCTGCACCCCAAAAGCATCCCAAGGAGCTGGTGTCAGGGATCCATCCGGCGGCCAAACTGGGGGCCAAATTGTGCAACGCAATTCAGGGGCTGCATCCTTCAACTGATGAGTGAATTTTCAGTAATGATGAAGCAGTGGTGGGTGCAGACCCCAGGGTAGGGCCTTCACATAAATCGTAGCAATTTGCTGGCTCTGCCACTCTAAATCCTGTCTAATTATACCAAGTGCAGCATCTGACATTAATTTGTTACAGTGTGTGTGTATAGAGCACCAGGCATTTTGGGGACAGATTTGAGAGCAGCCTTCAGATCTTTGCCCTTGCAATCCGCTGCCAGTCACAAACTGCTTCATTTGGCCTCCTAGTTACCCACCTACATTTGAAATTTGGTTATTTTGAAGTCTAAAATATTTTTATTATTTACATCTACAATCATTTTACAGATGCAAAATTCAAGGCTGCATTCAGGCATCTTGCAGAGGAAAAAATAAAAAAGAAAAAGAAATATTGGCCCTCTTTGCTCCTAGCTGCCCTTTTCAGTCTCTGAGCTGTAAAATAAGATTGACAGAGACTTCGAGACACCAGCAGCAAAGCACAGCCCAGGTCACAAACCTGCAGAGCACTCTGGAGGGGAGGATGCCTGAGAACCAGGCTGAGGAGTAGCTGGTGTGGACTGAGCCATGCGATGTCAGGTTTTTAACCAGCTTGCTGGAGCTCTTTGAGGATATTACTGCTTTGCTAGATAAGAGAAATTCAAGGGATGTGCTATACTTAGAGTTTCAAAACACACTTGGCATCAGTGCAGATCAAAGCCGAACGGTGCAGGCAGCATCCCGGAATAGAAGGTGAAAGAGGGAAAAGATTTGGAATTTACTGGGAGGAAAAAAAATACACTGAAACCAACAGCACGAGGCTGCTGAGCTAAAAATAGCAAAGAAGGTATTAGCAGTGGCTCCGCACATAGACTGACACTCGTCTCTGCTTCCCAGCTTGGGGAGAAACCCCCCACCCAAGCAGGAGATGCTCAAGAAAAGCACACCAGCCCCTAGAGAGTCCACTGCCCCAGACCAGCCCCAGCTGAAAACAGTGGGGGCCAGTACGGTTGGGCAATCCCCCAGCAGGTTCTCTGTCAGCCTGTCCCCTCGGGCAGCCCGTCATGTCCCTGCCATGTCAGGTTATCTGTGCCCCATGAGCAGCTGTTTCCAATCCCATAAACTGGAACAGGGCTGCTTTGTCAGCTCCCACGCCGTGGCTGGCCGTGGCCAGCAACATTTACACAATCCCACTCTGCCCTGGGATGTGGTGCTGCCACCACCGCAGCCGCGCTGGGGCATTCATGTCCCCCCCACGCCAGCACCCTGCTCCCCTGATAGAACCGCCTGGGTTTGGAGAGCCAAGACGCCACACACAGACTGCTTCCTCAGCCCTTCCTCTTCCTCACTGCCGCTTGGTGCTCATGGCAGCGGTGACATATCTGCCACTTGCCACCCAGGCTGGCTAGGGGAGCCCAGGGAGCGCAGGGTGACACACCCCCATCACTGGGTGGTACCCCTGGCCAGGGCTGTGCCTCAAGACAAGCTTTCCCTACAAAGTCCATCCAGCAAGGAGGAATCACATCCTTCAAACATGCTCTTGGAGCACCACAATTGCATTGCAAACTTGCAGTAGAGCCAGGAGTACTGGGGGAACCCTTCTAAAACATCAGCTGTGGGTGACAGGGTTCAGCTGGGGGAGCTCACGGTCAGGGAAAGCCCCATGAAGGGACACCTGTGAGTGATGGAGAGGTGGGGCTCCTATAAACAGCTCACATACCCCCAGTTATGTGATGGAGTGTTCCTTGTGAAGCAGCATGATTTGGGCTTGAAATGAAGAAGGAATTTGTCTCCTCTATGCTCTTCCTGTCTCTCTCCTGCTTGTGGGTTCGAAGGTGAAAGTTATTGTGCCATCCCTGGGAGCAGAGGGAGGAGTATTTCTGAAGCACCGCAGGCTATGGACCCCCTCCTCTAGGTTAGTGCAATCGAGCTAAATACAGCCCTGTGAGAGGTGGGGGGCAGGCAGGCAGTCCTGCCACACAGGACACCCTAACTCCTGCTATGCTGAAAGGGTCAAGTCTGCTGGAGCAGGGGTGCCAGGGGCTGGTGCTATGTCTGCCATGGATCCTGGCAGCTCCTGTGGTGGCTGGGAAAGGACTTGCTCCCGTAGCCCTGCAGTGATGCAAACGTCTCCCCGAAAAGGGCTGAATCCCAGTGTGGTGGTGTGTACTGTTTTTGAGAATAGGCATCCAAGGGTACCACTGAGTGCCATCACCATTGCAGGGGTGATGGTTCACCCTGCCACATGCCTGGCACTGGGGGCTGGAGCACAGTGGCTCTTCCCCGGGCGGAGGGGTGGGTGCTGGACCGGTGTGAGGAGCCAGCCGTCCCGGCCCCACCACGCGCCGCCGGGTTTCCTCTTGGCCGTGCCAGGCTCCTGCCAGCTGAGTTTGAGGTGAGGCATTAACAGTGGTATCTCTGTTAATATTGCTATAAAGCAATAAAGGTAACTTGATTGCGGAAAGGCAGGGAGACCAGCGGGTTTGGAGCCGTTCCACAGCACTGCTATTAGAAAGCTCGAAATGAGAGTTATTAAATTACTGCCAGGTACTGCAGGTTTTTCCTAACAGGGAGACTTCGGCTTGGCTCCGAAACTTAAGCTCTGGCTTGTTCAGGTTAATTAAAAGAGAGCTGGACATCTTCCAGGGCCTTGCTTCTCATTCCTGATGGCTGCCCCCTCCCCTTCAAGGCCTAGACAGCGTGTGTCACAGGCACCCATGAGCATCATCCCCCTGAGGGATTCTGAGGCATTGGGCATCAGCACTGGGCAGAGTTGGCAAGCCAGGGAAGCCAGGCTTGATGTCCTGCAGAATGGTGACTTGAGTGTCACTTGCAGTCCCTCGATGCCTTTGTGCCGTCTGTCCTGGGATGCTGTCCCTGGACCCATGGAGCATGGCAGGTGCTGGAGCTGGGATCCCTGCCTTTTTCCCCAGGTAAGGGCCTCAGGAACCCGATGTGGGTAGCAGTCAGAGGTGTTTGTGATGCTCTCCATTTGCCCATTGCCTCTGGTGCCCATCAAATTCCTGCTCCCTTTGTAGGGAAACCAGAGGCAAGTGCAGTACAGCAAGAGAGTGGCTGGTGGGAGGTGAGGGGCGGGCAGGCAAACAGTGTCCTCACTGTCCCTCTTCCCACTCTTTTTATTGCATTGCTCTTGGCATCTGACACGATCTCGCTGCTGCACAACTGGCACTTAGGGATTCATGTGACCTCTAATCACAGAAGGCAGGAAACACAGAGCAAACGGAAGAGAGGGCAATTTGGGCTGCGTTTGGAGAGGATTGCCTTCTCTGACCAGGAGAAATTTTCCTTTCACCTGTGTTTAGTCATCTCTGCTACTCCTTTGACTCCTGCCTCAGTCTCTGCAGGTATTTTCCTGCTCCCTCACCGGGTGATGGAAAGTTTTCGGCAGCCCCCTCTGCTTGCCCTGGAGGGGATCACCTGCAGAGTGGCCTTTGTGGGGCTGGGAGGTGCAGGCAGGTGGCTGTTCTGCCTGGCCCCCTCTGGCTGGGAACTACAGACAGAGGCCTGGCGACTCAGGGCTGTGCTAACCCACCCTCCTCTTGCCTGTCTTTGATTCCCTGGTGCTGGGGAGAGAGAAGAGGGTTTACCCAGCAGTTTGTAAGAGCTTCCACTGTGTTCTTCCAGCATGGCTCTCTCCTGCTCTGCCCAACCTCCAAGTAGCGGAGAACAAAGCCTGTGGCACACCTGAGTGGGGCTGAGCTGGGTCCTTTGTTTGTCCCACTGTCCCTGGGGAAATGAAAAGCAGCCAGGGATGTGTGGTGCCAGGAAGGTGCATCCCACTGCCCACTGAGCACCTCAGGGAGGAGCATATGGGGTGTCCCCCTAGTCGGACTGCTATGGTGGGAAAGGATCCTGTCTCCATCTCCTTCCCAAAAACAGCTTTGAGAATGCAGGGAAGACTCCCAACCCTTCAACTCCACCCACCCCAAAATTTCCAGGTGGCACAGGGGTGCCTGGACTTGGGACCAACAGCATGGATGGGCTGGGGCCAGTTGCCCTGTGAGTGAGCACTCCCAGGTCCCCGGCAGGACGACGGGTAGTGGCAGGTTAAGCAGGGTGCTGTAGCTGCTTGCCCCCGACAGCACCCTCCCCTCTCCTGCCCTGGCCAGGCTGGTGGAGGTGCAGATAAATGCTGCTCACAACCCCCCAAAACACTTTTTGGACTCATTTTCCCAGAGAGAGTTTAATGGGGTTTGTCGTGCCAAAACCCCAAGCTATGCCTCACTTTCATCCCTTAATGCAAGCCATATATCAAGAGACACTAACGGAGCAGGGAGGGTTTCTGACAAGGGGATCCTGGGAACAATCAGCCAATACCCCCCTCCCCAGCCTGCGCCCCCCTGTTTTGTGCATTCCTGGTAATGTAAATAGAGAGGCGAGCGCTCGCAGCCCTCCTCGGACCCGAGGAGCCCGTCTGGGGACGGCGCCAGCAGCTCTGCTGTCAGTCTGCTCTCGGGGGCTTCGGCTGGTACCGTTTGAAGTGTCTCAAGTATCAGCGTCAGTGTTGTGTCCCTGGGGAGAGCATCCCCGGGGCCAGCAGTGCCCCCGCACTTCCCTGCTGCATACATTCAGCAGTTGGGAGGTGGGAGGCTCAAGCTCAGCTTAAATAGTCCCTTTCACCCCTGAAAAGCCACCCCTCCTGCCGAAATATCCTTCTTCCTAGCAAGCCATGAGATCAGGATGGAGGATGCAGCCCTAGCACTGACAGCATCCTGAGGGGCCCTTGGGTTCCTGAGCCCCACTGAGTAGCAGCCACTGGGTCTGCCTCCTTCCACGAGCACCCTGGGGTGCCTCTGTCGCCTGGCTCTCATGCAGGGAGAGATGCAGCTTCCTTGCTTCAAAGAGGTGGGGATGGCTGCTGCAGCAGGTCAGGGCCACTCCCTACTTAGTTCAGCACCGGGTCCTGGGGAGCACGTGGTGGTTTGGCACCGGGCATCATCTCCATGGTGGGTGAGCGCTCCTTCTGTGGTGTTTTATGAGGCATGGGGAAACCCGGAAGACTAATTTTTCTTAATTTAAACACCCGTGTGTTTGCTTGCTGTGCATGTTAGCAGTGTGAGATTCAGTTCTCCTGGAAGATGTTGGCCATGTATGGCACTGTGTCACCTTGGAAGGGACCTGCAAGCCAGTCTGGACATGCAGTTTTGTTCCCATTAACTTCACTCACCATCCCAGCAGAACTCAAAGCTTCTCCAGGCAGGGCTGGGGAGCCCAAACTGGGCACACTTCATCCTTCTAAGGGGAAATAAAAATTCAAGCCAAAAAGCCTCCCCTGGGAGAGTTTCCAAAACAAATCTCAAGCCTTGGCTCACCACACAAAAGCAGGAAAGCTCCTGAAGGTTTTCCTTCAGCTTGTCTGGCTGAGAATCCTCAGCAGCATTGCAGCCAGGGCAAGCGACGTGGGACCCAAGGTGCCACCAGTGCTGATCCCTGATCCCCAGGGCAGGAGGAGCAGACACAGCTGGGAGCATCTGGGTACAGAGGAGGAGGTGCCAGCAGAGGAGATGCCGAGGAGGCTCATGTGCCAGGAGCACAGTGGGCACCAGCTGTACAAAGTCCAAGGCCAGAGGGAGAAATCCCTGAGCCGAGCACCTTGGGACAGGCTGTGGAATCGAGGGCCCTGGTGAGTGCAGGCAGCCCCTGGGACCACATGTGCCTGGCAGAAGCTCTGAGGAGAGAAGGAGCTGGGATGGTGGCAAGCGAGGGGGCCCAGGATGAGGACAGACCCCAGTGGGAATGGGGACCCCTCAGGGCCATCTTCCTGTTCCCCAGCCTGCCAGACAGTGGGGACAGAGACTCCATGGAATGGAACTTCTCTGCTCTGCCCACGTATTCCCAGCAAGTCTGTAAGGAGGTCCCCCAAAGCAGGGAGGGGGTGTGATAACTCTGAGCTCCCTACTGACTCTGCTGGGTGTCAGTAATTCAACCAAGGTGGGGGAGAGCAGGAGGAAGAGGGCTGCAGTGTCCTCACACAGTGATCACATAGGAAAGCTTGTTCCTGGCTGCAGTCGAAGCACTCGTGGGGCAGGAATGGCACCGTACCAACTCATGCCTGAACAAAAGCTCTTTTGAGAAAATGCCACTCAGCTCCGTGACAGTGAGGGGGTCCCCATGTGGACACCTTGTCCCTGCAGGAGCGTTCCCCAGGGACCAGCCACCAGATCAGAGTGGCACTGAGCTGACGGTCCCTGGCTTTGCCCTCTCCCATGCACCCGCAGGGAATCTTGCGATGGGGCTGGTGATGCTGGATGGCCCTGGGGCACCCCAGGGAGTGCACAGTAGGGAGGGGATCTGTGAGGGGTTTGTTTTCTGGGACCAGCCCTCGGTGGCCCTGAGCTTTACGAGGCAGCCGATGTGGCTGCTTCCTTGCAAGCTGCAGCAATAAAGCTTGCCGGGGGGTCAGAGGTGATACTGACTGCTCTTAAGTGGCCAAAACCGGTGGTCTGTGTTGGAAACTGAATTTCTAGAGTCATAATCAGAACCAGCGGGGTTAAATTCCGATGGCTAAATACCAAGGACTTAGCCTAAACATCTCTCCCATCTTGCTCAGTCTGTCCCAAACAGGATCCTGCAGTGTGTGGTTGTTTGGGCAAGGTCAGGCTGCTGGCATGTGAGGTGTGTGTGCCACATCTCTCTGCTGCCTTGGGATCAGACATCATCAGGGCTGCTGAACTTCCTCCATCTCGGTGCACTGTTGCACTGGGTAAACACCCCTGAAGCACTTGAGAAATTTGGAGCAACCTGCAAATGGATGTAGACTTAGACATTTGCTGGTTTCAGAGCTCTCCAAAGCACCAGGGTGAGGTTGATGCTGGAAACCTGAGCCTTGTAATTGTATTTTTCTGCCCGACTGATATCTGAAGGGCCGGTTTGTTTGCATGTTTGTTTGTAGTGCAACTATCAAAGGAGGTCTCGGCGGCGATGAACACTGCTTCTAAAAAAGGGCCTGCCCTGGAGTCAGCACCAGCCCTTCTCCAGGTCAAGCCACTACATGTCCCCATAAGCATAACCCGTCCTACCAGTGGCGGCTCCAGAGGCATACCAGCATTCCCGCAGGAGTGGGGGATTGCCTGCCATGCCTGAAAGCAGGTTCCAACACCACTGAGCACTTCCAGGAGAACCCTGAGAAGGGCTCTCCACAGGGGCCAAGCAGTGGGTGAGAAAGGATATGGCCAAAATGTGGCTGTGGAGAGGCAGAGGGAGTGGGGAAGTTGACAGAAGCAGGGCTGAGCAGATGCACCATTGATTTCCTCAGCTGTGGAAAGCTGGCAGACACATCCCTGCCCCCTAGAAAACAACACTAAAGAAATGCAAACACAACCATGCATCCCAAGATCAGTGTGCCAACTATTGCACAGTCCTCAGAGGAGACCTGGCTGGACCTCTCATAGGCTGATTTGCCTGTCGGCCAACCCACTGGGGAGAAGGAAAAGCCCTCAGCAGCATCCACCGAACAAAGCCACCCCCATCCCAGTGTGTGTCCAGGCATCCAGGCACCTCCACCTCATCAGGTCCTGGTTTCTACCTCCAGGCTGTGTGAACAGTCACTACTCCCTGTGGCAGGAGGTTAGCAGAGGGCCAGGCAGGCTGCTGAGTGTTAGCATCAGTGTGGTTTATTACGCTCATTAATGATGTGGAGAAGGCAGCGTGTTAGCAAAAACGTGACATATTTAGGTTAGTTAAGGCTGAAGGACTTCACTGCTGTGGGAAAGGATTGCACGAAGATATATGACATTCACCATGGGCCTGTGTGAGATGATGCATCTTGGATAGACTAATCAAGATAATTCACATATATTGTCCTAAATTAATTATAGCCACTAAGTACAAGCCCAACATGTCAATGCAGACAGCTCAATTAACAGCTCTTATTCAATATATGCTGATGGTCAAAAGAGCAAAGAAAAGATTACAATGGGCACAGAGCATGGAGAAAAGCACTGGAAATATTGCAGTAGCACTGCTTAAATCAACACGGCTCTGCCAGCACGTGGGGGAGCAGAGGGCAAGGGTGATGGGCACAGGGCAGTGTGGAGAGAGGCTAAAAGGGGACAATGAGGGACCTTCTTTAGCTGTCTCTTCCCGATAACCTCTTAAAAACAGAATAGATCAAGTATATGAAGCAGATTTTTGAATAGCAAGGGAGAGGGGCGGGAAGAACAGAGCTATTTTAGAAAGCAAGTGCTATTTGGGTGGAGCAGGAGCAGTGGTTCCCGTTCGTGCAGAGCAGTGACCCCAGGGCTCAGTGCCCGTGTGCTGGCCAGGGTGTGACTGTCCAAGGAGAAAAGGTGGAGAGAGGAGAAAGATGCGCCCAGCTCTGTATACAGTGGAAGAGACAAGGACTGAGTGCTGCATCCTGGCTGGAGAAAGGATGTGGAAAATTTGGAGAGGGCTCAGAAATATGAGAAACTGCCTTTGAGTGGGAGGGTGAGGCAGGCCCCTGTCTATTTTTCTATCACAGCTGAGGTTAGGATGTGACTCCATTGCAGTCAGCATGTGCCTCCATAGGGAAGGGATTTCTTTCAGTCAAAAACACGTAACAACACCCAGTGGCCAGGGCCGGAGCAGGACTTGCACCATGGCAGGAACCCACCCTGACCCCCACTCCACACACCCAAGGGGCTTCCCACAGCCTCACTTCAGCCAGGGTCCCTTTCCCTCGGTTCTCAACAAGGAATCCTGATACCAGGTACCCTGTGCCCCAAGGCCTGAGCCCAGGGGTGGCTGTGGGAAATCTCTGGGCTGATTTCCCTCCTGCGAGACTCAAGCCAGCATCATGCAATCTCTTTTCATTCCTATTTCATGAGATGTGAATAATTAATGAGAAACACAATGCAGGGAGGATAAGATGAATATATATATGTATACATATATTCACACACGCATATATAGTGTTAGAAATAATCAAGGCTCAAATGTACAGGAAATGTTAGGGTATATAGCAGCCATGAAAATGTGGGGTAAAGAGCAGGAGCACAAAGGAGAGTCCTGAAAGGCAGATGGAGGGGTTTGAGGGGTGTAGAGGATGGACACAGGTCCTGCCTCCTACGGCAGCAGGGACCCCCAGCCTTCCCAACTGGCCCAGGAGCTCATCGCCAGCAGAGCCGTCTCCCCCATCTCCTTCCCCAGAGATGTGCAGGGATGTGCAATGACAAAGGGGAGGCAATGCCAGGGGCTACTCCTGCATTGCCCTGGGGAAGGCGTGAGATCCCGGTGGGCACCTGTGCTGCAGTGGGAGGCATAGCCCACAGAAGTCTGAGAAGAGCATCTCTGGGTGCCAGGGTTTTGCATCCCTGACCAAACCACTCTCCACAACCTCTCGGCAGCCATCCAAACCTGTGCAGCCGTTGCTGTGTCTGTGTGTAGTTGAACATCTCACCATCCCCGGCTATCAAACAGGCAACTGAATTCTATGTGTGAAACCCAGAGACTTTCCCTTCAACTGCACAGAAAATCCCATCACCGCCCAGCCGCTGGCCAGGCCTGACGAGTGCTAATTGGCAGTCATTAGTTAGCATGCCGGCAGACTTTCACCCTGTGGACTTGCCCACAGAGCCCATTGCAATCTGCTGATGCAAGAGGACAGCTGGTGTTCCCCTGCCCCACACTGACTGCTGGAGCCTGCCCTGAGAAGGGGAGAACCCTAGAGCATCATCCCCATCTGGGGGATGGGGACAAGGAAAGGGATGGCTCCTGCTGCCTTCCCACAGCCCCAGCTCTCTGGGGTCACGTACCAGAGTCATGGAAAACCAGCCGCCTTCCATGAAGCTGCTTTGAGCTAACCCAGAATGATCCTGAGGTGCAGCCCCTTGGCTGCTACTCCAGCTCAGAGCTGAGCCATGGCAGAATGGAGGTGGGGCGAGGGGCAGACACAGGGGGCAGGGAGAACTCAGAAGGTGGCTGGTGATGTAGCTGTGGCTGATGGCTCCTGAACTCAGTCATCAGCGTGGTCACACCTTCACTTGCTCAGGGTATGAAGCACTTGGGAGACCCCCACAGCCCTGGTTCGTGTTGCATGAAATGGATTTGTAGGGCCTCTGCACCCCAGCAGGAGTTGGGTCTCATGGCCCACCCTGACGCAAGGACTTGGCCCCTTGTGACAGGAGGGTCTATGCTGGCAGGGTGTGTGGGGTCACATGGCCACACACTCACCATCACATGAACCCCTGCCAGGCCCTGTGTCCTGGTGGCACTTGGAGCAATGCACATGGGGACCCTATAACCCCCTCAACTGCACATTCCCCAGGCAAAGCGTGCAGGGCCATGCCTCAGCCCCAGCCACGAGCTGGCTTCATGCTGAGACACAGATTGTGTTTGCTCCTCCTGACAGCCTGAGAGTGGGGTGTTTCCCTCCTCATCACCCCTGCCCTGGATTTCCAGCTTTTGAATTTTCTTCACCCCAAAAATATCCTATTATAAATAAACCCTCAGGAGTCTTCCTCTGCACGGTGTCCTGCCCAGTGTCAGTTCCCTTTTCTGCTAGTTCATGCTCTCACCACAGCAGGGACCATGTACCAGGTTGGCATCACCAGCAGGACAAGGTTTGTCACGCCTTGGATTCACCTCAACCTGGCTGTACCTGCACTAGGGCTGGGGACAGGCAGGGGCACCCGATGGCCAGTCCGGCCCATCCTGCCTTTCTTCCACAGTCAGTGGCTCCCATTTCCCAGGTCTAATTTATCACCTCACTTTTTATAAATGGGTCATTTCCCATCCCCAGCCCGAGAGACAATTGCGATGGGCCCTGGCACTGCGCCACGAGCTCCTTTCAACTTCATAGCGAGTTCATCAAAGGCCCGAGACACCATTTCCCCAAACAGTAAAAGTGTCAGGGAAAGAGGCGTGTTGGGAAGCCTCGGTGACAGCCAAGTGCTTAATTAGTGGTAATGCAGAGTTTACAGCCCCCCTCACTGCCTGCCCCTGGCCCCTTGTTTCTGGGAAGGGTGTGAAGGGTTAGACAGGTCTCTCTGCTGCTCGGTGACCCGTGATGTCCTCCAGCGGCGCGGCGCTGGCGGAGGGGATGAGGACGTCCCACCCTAGCTGCTGGAACGGGGAGGAAGATGAGGAGAGATTTGCCCATGTGGCACTCACTCAAGAGTATACCCTTCCCCTAGGTCCCACTTGTGCTACAAGCCACCCCAGCACCCATGGGTGCCCTGGCATCCACAGGCACCCTCTTCTCTCTGGCTGCTGGGTGACTGGGGAGGATGTGGGAAAGACCCAGTGTGGGTCAGCAGTGGAAACAGTTTCCCACCCAGCCGTCCTCATCCCAGTCACAGTCTTCTGGCTCCTGCAATGCCTTGCAGGCCCATGAGACCCAGTGGCAGAGCACCAGGCTGGTGGAGCAGGCTGCATACCCTTGTCACATCCCTTTCATTCCTTTCTTCTCTGTGCTACGCCTCTCTCTTTTTCTCCAGAAATCACCTTCCTACCTGTCACACTCCCTGGCCCTCTCTGGGCTGCTTTTAACGTATCCTTTTGGCAACAGAGCAGTCGGAGCTGAGCATGGTGACTTTGGTGCTCAAAGGCAGAGCCTAATTATTAACAGAGCTGATGGCATCACAGTGTTGGCACTCGCTCTCTCACAGCTTCCCTAATAAAGCCTAGGGTCAGCCAGGATTTTTAGCCACAATGGTGCACTTAGCAGGGATTTCTCTCTGCCTCCCACAGCCACCAGCACCATCCTCTCATCACCGACCTCTCTGGGGGTCAAATTTTCCATCAGAAGTTGCCAAATACAGGTAAGGATCAGAAAGAAAATGAAGAGATTTCATGATATGATGCTTCATCCATTCTGTGCACGGGTGCCCAAGGATCCCAGGGGAGTGGATCACCATGGGGAGTGGATCATGGTGGGGCGAACTGCTGCCACTGCAAAGCCAGAGATACAGGGAGCAAGCAGAGAGGCCTCCCTGGTCACTTGCTCAGTGAAGTACCACGTCCTGCACTAGGATGAAGCTGGTCCCAGGCAGAGCAGCACCTCTATGCCTTGCTTTCCTTCCTGTGAAGGTGACACATTGCCCTCTGAAGACACGCATGTGGCCGATGGGGATCAACAAGGTGAAGGGCTGCACCATGGCACTGCTTGCTCTCCATGTTTTTGTCCCCCCTTGGGGCTAGAGAAGTGCTGAGGTGATATAAAGCAGATATAAAGCTGATTTTCATTAGGGAGGAGCACCAGGTCTCATGGTGGGGCCCTGCTCGCACCCAGCGGGCTGTGACACCGGCTCCTCTGTCAGCTCACCAGGCACACGCCCCACGCTGGGTGACAGATGGCACCTTCCCACCACCACCCCATGGTACACAGGCAGAGCAGGCCCAGATCCACCCTGGGATAGGACCATGTCCCCATATGCAGGACTGTGCCACTCTGTGCACAGAACATTCCTGCCTGCGTGAGTCCGCAGAGGGACCTGGCAGCTCCCTGGCACATCCCACCTGACCAAAGTTCCCCGCTTTGCCTCCCTGGCCTCAAGTTCCCGAGTGCTGGGCTCTCCCCCCGCCACCCTCCTCGGCACGGCTGGGGCCTTGCAGCTACAACCAGGAAACTATAAAACTTTACAGAGTGCGGCTGGAGAGAAACAGGAATTGCTGCAGTGACTGCCAGAAGGGCCAGCGTTAGATTCACAAGATTTTCCAGGGCTTGGACTCGCCAGGAAGGGATTTATCCACCTAGGAGGAGCTGTAAAAACTAAAATTAAATTCTTCATCTTGGAAAGGGAGGGGGGAGAGAATGAAGAAACCGCTTGACCTTCCCCCCAAATGCTATACTAGAAGCCAAGAACCCGGGGGGATGTGGGGCACCCATGGCTGCACCTGCCAAGCCCCTGGCTGAGGGGGACCTGGCAAACACTGTGAGGGGGTGCTGCTTGTCCTAGGGCTACACTCAGCACCCCCTCAGCCTTTAGGGCATCATTTGGGGGTCTATGTCTGACTTCAACGAGGAGGGTTGAAGTCAGTGTCCTCTATCTGGTCTCTGTCACCATTCCCCATCAGTCCATTCCATATGCTGCCATATCTGCAGCAGGTGAAGACGGTGCCAGGCATGGTGTAGGGGAAGTTTGGGAATACAGCAAGGAGCAAGCAGTGATGTTCCAGCTGCCATCCCAGCAGCTCCACTGGGGACGTTTTCCACGGTGTTCTGGGGTTAGTAAGCAGTTAGTAGGAAAAAAAACATATTGCCCTGTGGACTACAGAAGTGTGCCACACCATTGCACGTAGTGATTGAAGGGCATAAAGCAGTACCTGGCTGGCTCAGGAGCTGCTGCTTTCTGATATGGTGCAGCTGATTTGGGGGCCACACATGGCCCCCAGTTCTGGGCCAGCTGAACTGTGGCAACCTCCCCCACTCTGCACTGAGGCCAAGCAAACCAGGTCTGACTCCCTGCCATAGGACTGCAGATCCCCTCCTTGCCAGGACCACCAGCTCTCAGCCTGGGGGCATTTTGGGACTCAGCACAGTCCCAGATGCACGTCTCTGCCCGTCAGATTTCCCTGCCTTCTCCTCCATCCTGGTGTGGGGTGGGCAGGTCCTCCCTCACCACCCTTCTCCTCCCTGTTCCACCAGGCTCACACGGAGGTGGTGGGCAGGGGCACGCCAGGGTCACCCAGCCACGGGCCTGCTGAACCAGCCCTGTCACCCGAGGGCTGCTGGAGCAACACATCTCATGTTCCTCTACACCTCCTCACTGGGTTTTCCCAGGATAATGGTGCACACTAATGCTTTTAGGAAAAGCCCACACTTTGGAAAAGCCCAAAGCTGCTGGCTTTGGAGACTGTTTCCCATGTCAGAGGAGCCAGGATGGCCAGTACAGTATCCCAGTTGGTGTGCTGTGGAGAGGGCTGTGCCGTGACAGGCTCTTTTTAGGAATTTAGCACTCACAGGGCAATGAATCTTATGTTGCTGATCTCTTTACAACTAGCTGAACCCTTGGAGCCTCACTGCCGAGCAGCATGGGAAAGCATCCTGCCAAAGTCAGGGAGAAGTTGGGTTGCTCCTCCAGACATGTGGAGGCAAAGATCAAACAAGGCTCACTTGGAAACCTCAGCAGAATTGTGCCAGAGGATACAGAGGATGTCCGGGTCATTCCAAAGCTGCAGCTCTGTCATTGCTGGCTCCCAGGGAGAGCGAGGCTGTGCCGGGGCCCCAGACAGGTCCATCTGCCTGACTGGTAGAGCGAAGCATGGTATGCCAGCAATTTGTTTTGTACTCAACATCTCAGGCTGGAAAGCCAAGGGAAACCTGAAGATGTGAAGTTTAAGTGCAAAATCCTGTCATCTGAGTGCCCAGCAGTTGACAGTGCCATGTTGCCAGTATCCTGCCCCATGGGGACACCCAGGTGCTGCTTTGTGGATGGGCTTTGAGGCAATTTTCCTTTTATTCCAATTTTTTTGCCTGCAATAGATTTTACACCAAATGCATGGAAGCACTGCTGAGAAACTATGTATTGGGGAATGCTCTTTTGTTGCTTATTCTGGTTCTCTTTCTATTTTCCGCCTGTCACTGCCAGTGCAGGCTCTTAAAATAACTGGCTACTTTAAACCATGCTCCTTTGTTCCCTGGCTGAGCACCGCTGGATGCCAGCTGGAGAGGGAGGGAGGTGAAGTGTCAGCGCCCTGCAGAGAGTTTTAAAGGAGGTTTGCAGTGAGGGGGACAGTGTGTTACACCCTGAGTCCTCCAAGCGGTCTTCTCCCTCGCTACCAGCAGGGCCTTGTGTTATGGGATTTCCCAGGGAAGCACTGAATTTGCACGTTCTCAGCTGGTCCCCTCTCTGCCACCACCCAAATCTCATCCAGGCTCCAAGGGGGCAGCCATGGGTCTGCACCCCAGCTTTGCAGCCTGCAGGCATCCCACATGGACTCCTCCCAGTCACCCCTCAACTGCAGACCCCTGCCCTTGGGGCTGCCTCTTTCCCACCCTCACACCGTCTGCTTTGCAGCAAATTGTTAAATCATGAAAGCTCCTGAGCACTGCAGGGAAGAGGTGGGATGGAGGCCACAAAGCTCCCTTGACCCCAGTTAGTGTGGGAAAGGGCTACAGCAAAACTGGTTAAGAACTGGCAGCCAGCCCCAGGGGAAGCAACAGCTAAGCCTGGGCTTATCCCTCCCAAGCCAAGCACCAGGGCAGAGGATGCAAATCGCAGGCAGGCCAGGAATTGCCTGGCACCTCTCCCAGGGTGTTTGCACCTTCATCCTCAGGCACCCTAGGAATGCAGCGTGATGGGGAGAGGGGATCCCTGCAGCCGGGAGGAAACTGGGGTGGGGGTGCGGCCAGCCAGGGCGCTGCCAGCAGGCTGAGCTCCACCACCTGCAGGCACCGGGGCTGAGCCAGAGCCCGGCTTGGAAGTGCTATGTCGAAGGCTTGTGCCATGCCTGGGCACGTCCCCACTTTGTTTATTCCTTCGACTTATTATTTTATTTGACTATTTATTCCTGGGTGCCTTTTTCTCACGGTGCCTGTGTTTATTTAGCACGTCAAGCCTCGAGCCTGCCGGGCCCGTGCTGCTGCCGAGCACAGCCATAACCCAGGCACAGCAAGTGCCACAACAGCAACCCTGTGCTGAGGTTTCTCCCAAGGGCCTGCTGGGGTGTTTGCAATGGGCGGGACAGTATTTCAAGGGGACAGCGGGCAGGGGACAACAGGGTGGTCACGCGTACTTGGCGCTGTCAATGTTGCCGGCATGCACCACACCAAAGGGCTCTAGCACCTGCGGACCTGACCACCAACACAACTCTGTGGGGCTGCGGCAGCTGAGAAACCTTGGAGAGGTTTGGAAAGTGTGAGGGTGACCCATGAAGTGATGCCATCCCTGTGTCATCAGTGATGCTCCTTGGGGACCCTGTCCCCACCAACTTCCCAAGGTTCCAGCTGGTCCCAGAGTCCAGTGTGACGTGGAGATGCCAGCAAGCCATCAGCTCTCATCTCTCCATTCCCAGGCCCTATGTGGATCTCCCATGGTGACAGCCCCCAAGGACCCCAAACCACTGGGTCCTCTTGATGCTGAGGATGCGGCTGCGGCTGGGGGCCGGGGAGCCATGGCAACCCGGCAAGGATGGGGGTTGCCATGGCAATGAGAGGCGCAGCATCCGGAGCTGGCTTTGGGCAAGGGATGCTCCAGGTGGGATGGGAAGCAGGACCAGGGTACTGCCCTGAGGCTGGGGGAAGCCAAAGCCTCAGCTCAGAGTCCAGGAAAGCTGCCCTGCTCTGAGGGCTGCACTTGGAGGCGGTGGGCAGTTGGAGGCTGCTGGGGACCAGGTTCTGTGCTTGGCCGTGCTGTGGCCACACTGTGTCCACTGCCACCATCCCCTCTGGCTGCTCCCAGACAGCCCCAGCAGGACACGGTGCTTGCTCCTACTCATTCAGGGGAGAAACCATCTCTGCAGGACATGCAGAGTCAGGAGAGGCCTCTTGGGCTTTTGCAGTCAGTAGAGCCTGCCAAGCATCTCTGAATATGAGCATGAACCCCAAATACCTTGTCACCCCATTTGGGGGTCACTACCCCCCAAATGGGAGTGTCTCTATGGAGTCAGGCTGTGGCACAAAGCAGGTTTCAGCCCCTAGATCTCTGGTTTTGGAGATTATCGGCTCCCTGTGACTAAGGCAAGCACCCAGCTGACCCCAGCTCAGGGCTGAGCATGCAAAGGGTCTCTGCAATGGCCTTTCAGCTGCAACCCCCTAAAATGTCCCTGATGAGGCTAGGCTGTTAATTGTCTGGTCAGCAAAGGTGCCTGAGAGAACAACAGACTGGGTGAGGACCTCACCATGCAGCATCACCAGCTGACGACCCTGCCTTGGCCCCTCCAGTCCCATGGCTATCCTCTCACCAGCACGTCCCCATCCTGCCGGCCCCGTCCTGCTGCAGGGCTGGGAGGCAGAGAGGGGAAGGGGGAGATGGGAGGAGGAAATGGACCTCCCAGCTAGGAAGCACACGGGAGAGTGACATTTGCCAGACACTGATGCTGCTTTTGATAAAGAGCAGGGGGCAGTTTGCTGCCCACAGGCACCCACATTTCCCACACCTCCCAGCAGCTGGGGGACAAACTTTGTCCCCCAGCCCTGGAGCCTTTGCCTCCCACAGAGCCGGAGCTACACGAGCCTGGATGCCTCCTTTCCCTTTCAGCCCCAGTGGACTGCAGAGCAGGGGGCAAAAGGCACAAATCTTGATTCTTATTTATTTTTTGTGTGGCATTTGTCAGCATCTGATGACAAAGGGCCGATGCAGAAGTGGACAGTGTCACCTGGACAGCATCAGCATGGTTGCAACATGCACCCTGCGGCAGATGGACAGGGCCTGCTCTGCAAACACACGAGCCTCATCAGATTTTCCCAAGGGCACATCCCCAATGCAGGAACCAGCCCAGGAGCCAGGATGACAGCCACCCTCCCTTCTCATGCTGCCTCCCAGGGCTCCAGCACCTGGCAGGCCCTTTCTCCCTGCAGAAATGGTGGCTGAGCTCTGCTGCAAGCGCGCGCCAGCAAACAGGGCTGGCGGCCGCTGGCGGCCGCTGGCAGCCGCTTCCAGCGATTCCACCCTGGAGCTTGTGGCTGGGCTTTAGATCTGCTAAGCCTGCTTCAAACTTTGCACTGGGAGAAGTGATTTGTCTGCAAATGTTATGTGGTTAAAATAAATGCAGAGAATTTTAATCCTGGGAATTTGGAAAGTAGGAGATTTAAAATAACAAAACCCTTTCATATGGCACTTAATCCGAAATTAGCTGGGTTTTAAGTTTTACAGCAGTAGCTGATCATTCCTCGGTCACCTCCCGCTCGGCGTGGGAAGGGGGGGCTCCCCAGATCTCTGGAGCAGGGGACAGTGGGGGCTGCAAGATGGACTCTCCTGGCCTTGCAGTGCTTCGCAGTGCCAGGGCGGTGCCGGAGCAGTGACGGCACTCTTTTTTTGTTGACGTGGAATGGATCTCCCACAGCTACTTAAGGTTTTAATTGCCCTGTGATTAAAGTTTTCATTACTAAGCAATTAGCACCTGAAATTTTAAGTGCTGAAGTGTTTAACTGCATCCTGAAGCTGCCAGAGGTGAGGGGTGGTGGATGTGGGTGGGACGGGAGAAGGTTCTGAAGTGGGGACGTGGAGCATCAGGACGTGGCTCCCTTGCTGGGGCCCAGCCGGGCTGGCACGGGTGCTGCCGGCCGCCCCGAGCCGCTGGCAGCACCAAACTCCTGGCAGCACAGGGAGGAGCTCCCGGAGGGGCAAGCGCCCAGGGAGTCTGGGAAGGAGACAGGCTGGAGCCGCTGCTGGTCTGGCGGGAAACGCACCGGCTGGGCAAGCTGGCACTCGGCAGTGCTCCCTGCCCTGGGAACGGGGCCCTGCTGGGCTCCCCTTGCACTGGGGATGGCACAGGGGACCCCCCAGCAGCCTCATGGCAGACCCAGGTGCCTGCTCAGATGTTGCCCCTCTGAATGCTGCCCTTTGGAGAGGGGACTTGGAGATGTCACTTGATGCCATGATGGCCCCGCTACAATGGTATCCAGCCCAGAAACGTGGGGAAACCCCCCACCCAGCTTTCCACATCCCCAACACAGCTGCGCTCCAGGTGAGCAAATGGAGGCCTCTTGCGGGGTTTCTTCTCGCATTCATTCAGTTCCACCCTTCAAACACATGTCCCCATACCTACCTTGTGGCGATGCGCTTCTAGGACTGGCTGCCCAGTGAGGAATGTACTCCCTTCTGTTTGTTTTTAGACTCTTGCTGAGTAATTTCATTTGATGCCCCTTAGATCTTCTGAGAAAATACGAATAATTGCTCCCTAATCACCTTTGCTTATAAAATTGCAGCTGAGGTTGCCACATGCAAAGGAGGTGAGGGGCGGTGGCTGGGTGCAGCAGGCAGGGTGCGTGGGTGCACCCATGTGCGGGGCCATGGTCTGACACACACTGTGCGTGTGCCTGTGTGATACAAACCTGTCACTGGAGCACATCAAGACTGTGTTTGGGAACGGGGAGTGAAAGTTAGGCACAGGGTTGAGTCTCTGGGTGAGAAAATTCTTATGGAGAGAGGGCTGGGCTGGGAGGTTTGTCCTCTGAACTTCCATGGCCGTTGCTGCTTTTCGAGGTTTTCCTTTCATCTCTGCCACTCCCTGTCTGCACAGGAATGCCTCCCAGGGACACCGTGGGCACCGCAGCTTTGCCGTGCAGGCTGGAGGCTGTTCTAAGGCAGAGCATCACTTACTCAGGTCAGTGCTGCAGACACACGCTCCCCTGCCTACCCCACAGCCCCACATTCATCTCTCAGCCCATCCCTGCCCACATCGTGTGAACACAGTCCTCGTTGCAGTCCGATTCAGCTCCAGTCGTCAACCCAAGGTGCCAGGGAGGTGCTGGTGGAGGGGATCAAGGCTGGGTGCTATGTGCAGGCACATTGTGTGGCAGGAATATGTCTGTGTTTATACAGACATGCATGTTTCCCAGCCACGCCAGCACCTCGTCCCTCGGGGGCCACAGCAACGCCATCCTCAGCACCGAGTCCGTGCTGAAGCAGGCAGTTGGCACTAAAGACCCAGCCCCTGCCAGCAAATACCACGCAGTTACCACAGTTATTTCGTATTGTGCAGGCGTCGGAGCCCTGCCAGCGCTGCTCCCCGGGTTGCCCACCAGCTGCAACACGCAAGCAGCGACCGAGGCTCCCTGGCTAGCGACCTGCCCTGAAATCCTCAGCCCCCAGCCAGGACTGCGGCGCTGCACTCACCGGCACCAGAGGAGCCTGAGGCCCCGGGGAGAGGCTGGCTGGCAGCACCAGCCCAGTGGGAGCGAGCAGGGGCTCATTAATTACAGCACGTGGGGAGAGACGCGATTGTATGGAGCATCCTCCCCCGGCCCGCGCACCCCCGCTGCCTGCTCCAATTTCTCATCCTATTCTGAAATAAATTCCTTTCGGGCTGAAATTTGCCAGGCATGGCTTGGCTCCAAGGGGAATTCTTGGAGAAAGTTTAAGTAAAATTGGTTCAGCCATTTTTGAGTTATTCAAGTGTGAATAAGCAATTTCCCCATGTGCTCCGTTCAGAAATTTTGTGCTTGGGTAACTCAGACCTCTGGAATTGCAGAATAAACGAGGTTTCTTCATCCCGCTAAGCCGGCAGGGAGGGGATTTCCCGGGAGTGACTTCACAGGGAGACAGCAAATCTTCCCACCCTGAGTGTGGCCCCTGGTTAAGATTCACAGCATCTTCATCAGCCCCCAGCCTCTCCTTCCCCACTGATGCAGCATCATACCCTGGTGCTTAAGTTAACAGTTAGCTTCGTCACTCATTTCTCTGCTGCTCATCTCCTTGAGTGACAGTGTGTCCAAACCAACAACTTCTGCTTCTTTGCTCAAACTTTTATATTTTCCATGAGTGTAATCCCTTTACTGCTGCTTTGCTCCCCAGTCGCCTCCTTTTACCTGGAAAGTGCAATGCCCCACTTGCTGCATCTCCTGTCCCTCACAGAGATTTATCACAGTCATATGTCATATGTCCTGTCTTAAATTAGCACACTGGCTCTCTCAGGCATGGCTTTTCCCATCAGGAACTGTGCCGAGTGGTGCTGGGGCACTGTGGCAGTCCTTGAGGCACAGAATTCTGGCAAGACTCCCCGCAGCTCCTAGAGGATGCCAGCATTCCTGCAGTAGGAATCGGTCATCTCCAAATTTTCAGCAGCCCAGGCAGTGCTCATGTCCATGCCAATCTCTCTGGCCGGGACTTGAGAAGCCGAATCCTTCCAGGACAAGGAAGGAAAATGCCCATCCACAGCCCTGGTGGGTGTATACAGCAAAAGGTAGAGGGGATACAGATGTGCTCTGCGTCTGTCCTCACAGAGGAGTGGTCAACCACAGCCAGCCCTGATAACCTCCCAAATTCCTGCTCCTGCCAGCAGCCATGGGGAAGGTGGCCACGAGTGTGGTCCCATGGCCACCCCACTGCATCGGCACGGGACCAGGGCTGGGGCTGCATGGTGAGGGAGTTTCTGGGGCAGGTTTCTGGGGCAGGAGCACTGTGGGGAGGTGCCGCTTGCAGATGACAGGTGTCTGTGGCAGGGACAGCCCAGGTGGCTCTGCCAGGGGGACAAGGCTGCCCAGAGTGATGTAATCAGCCGTGTACCCCACTGCCCCTGGACCTGCCAGCGTTCCAGCCACCTCCAGCAACCAGGGGCATCAGCATTCCCCAGCATCAGTAACTTGGGGAATTTTGCTAAGCCCGAGTGCAGCCTCCCCAGGCATCCAAGGAGATGCAGCACAGAGGGCCAGGACAGGTCACAGCCTGTGTCCCACACCTGGCATGGCAGGTATGTGTCTGTCCTGAAGGATGTAGAAGTGCTGGCTCCAACCACAAGGATAGTGTGTGTGTGTGTGTGTGTACACCATTCCGAGGGAGCAGAGTCTGTCCCAAACAGGGTCCCAATGGCAAAGTCAGGACAGAGGGGAAAGAAAAGGCACCCACAGACTTGGAAGCTGTGGCTGCATGCACAGTAGCCAGCACATTCTCCCACAAGGAATGTGATAGGGAAGGCACCTTGTGGGGAGGGGTAGGGGTCCTGGGAGGGATCACCTCAGGGTGCTCTCTGTATGGTTTCACCTTGGCCAGGATCTCAGGACTCATCCCTGTCACTGTGGTAGGAATCAGGTGTGGTGGGGATGGGATGGGGTGGAGAGGGTTGTGATATGATGGGGTGGGATGGGTAACGTAGGATGGAATGGATGGGATGGGCTGGGCAAGGATGGGGTGAGATGGGTTGGCGCAGGGTGGGATGCATGAGATGAAGGGATGACAGCAGTGGGTGGCTCAGGTAAATCAGGCTGCCATTAGTGTGGAACAGATAGGCCCCCGGGCCCCTCATCACACACACAACCAGGCTCACGCAGTCACCTGCACCCGGTGGGGCGGGGAACAGCATAGCGCGGGCCAGGGGTCTGCAGGGCAGGCCGGGAGCGCGGCCCCTTTAAGACCCCAGTTCCGCGGGCGGCCGCTGGGTGGGGCGCGCTCCCCGCCCTGCGCCTCCCGCGCCAGGGGGCGGGGCCACGGGGGGCGCGCCGGGCAGTGCCCGCCCCCTCCAATTCATCTTTCCGCAGAGGCACCGCCCCCTCCCCGGCGCCGCCCAATCGGCGCCTCGCTCGCCGTCGCCAGGGGCGCCGGGTTGCCAGGGGCGGG